>VUQR01012702.1:35795-45795 GCA_015108515.1 Hemichromis elongatus | reverse complement strand
TTCTCCGTTATTGTGGGTGCTGTTTCCATCTGTCTGTCAGTTCAGCTTGTTTTCAAGTCTGTAGTCAGTCAGCCAATTAATTCTGTTCTCTGTTATAGTTTTGTTTTTGTTGCATTTTTTTTTGCCAGCAATAAAGCTGTGATATTTGGTTTTATCTTTGTCTGTTGAGTCCTTCATTCCACTCCCTGCCTGCCATTTGCCCTCTCTGCACATGACATGTTATGGCAACAAAATCCTTATTCACCTTCATCATGTTATTCAGAAAGACACAGACACGTGTATGTCACAGTCTGCTGTGTTATTTAATTTTTATTATACAATTGAACTGCAGTGGGGAAGAGCCATATGTTCAGGCTCAGTGCAAACTGTATGCATAAACATGGCAAATATAACTGCATAAATTCCATGTGCATATATATGTACATGAAATTTATCTTATAAACACTGTTTAATAAGAATCTCAATAAAGCAAAGCACAAAATCATATGTTTATAAATACCAATAACCTTTACTGCTACTTTTCAGGCAGCTAGCTTTTTCATTTACTTTGGCAGAGCTGATAAGGCTTTATGCTTGTTGCAGCTCATCCAACTACTGATTTTAAGCATGTAATTTAATCCTGGGGTTTGCCAGTAATTGATCTGCGGGTCACACAAAATGTCAAAAAGCAGAAGTAAGCTACTTCCAAATTTCAGCATTGTTGAATATTATGCATAGAAGTCGATTAGGGAGTGTATGGAAAGGTAACTGTCATTACATTTGAATGTATTCATAGTGGAGCATTTGAATCACTTATACTACTACAAAATATGCATTTAATTTGTATTTACCATCAAATCCAGTCCTGTGGGATTGTGTATCCTCTTAATATGTTGGTGTTTTTTGTTTGTCTTTTCTTTCACCTTAACAGCCAACACCCTTACACATGTACACACCATTTTTAAGTTGGTGTGCAAGCCTGTGTGGGTACATCGGGTTTAAAGAAACAAGATTGTCAACCAGATGTACACGTACAGTAACTGAGTGGTGCTCAAAGAGATATTTTAAATTAGTGTAGCTGAGCGTGCTGTGGAGCATTGGAAGGAGATGGATGTTTTTCCACATTACAAGACGCATACAGGTAATAGATGCAATATATAAAAGGTAAATTTGTATATTTTTACTTGTGTTTGTGCATATTAAATGTGGGGATTTTAAAAGCCTTTGTCTGTGTCTTTCGTCAAAATGTTGTCACACTGTGCTATCCAATGTCACATATTAACTTAAGCATATTTAAATGTTGGTCAAAGAAAGGCAATGCTGTGACTAAGGAAGATCTAAATCATGTTCATGCCTGAATGTCACAGTAACGTCTTTCATGTGTTATTTATTTGAATGCCATTCAGGATTTTGCAGAAACATTAATTTCACTGATATCCTGTTTTTCCCTCACAGCTGGCTTTTTGGCACTTTTTCCGTCAACTTTACACAACAACAAATATAAAAAAAAAAGGGGCTTCGTTTAATTAAGTGGGATGTCTATGTTTGTGCACGTGACAAGCAAGGGTAATTTCATTAACACGTAGTCAGGATCAGACGGTAGAATGTTCTGTGTTCTTCTACACATCTGAAAGGTTAGCCGCTGCACACAGTTTACTGCTGGAATTGTTTGTAATAAGCTCAGCTTCATCAGAACTGTCAGCGCATTTTTATTAAGATAAGTTTATCATTATGCTTACAATTAAATTTCAGTGTTGGAACATCAACTTATGATGGTGAATTTTCTGGCAGCTCAAATAAACTTATCTGTTACTTCATTACTGTTGGTGCTAGTACTGGGTTGGAGCCCCATTTCTTTTTAAAACTGCCTTAATTCTTTGTGGCATAGATTTAACAAGGTGTTCAAAACATACCTGTATGATTTGGTTCATATTAACATGACCATGTCATTCAGCAACAGCAGTCATGTAGTTTGAGGCATTTACATAATGCTCAGTTGGTACCAAGGAGACCACAGTGTGCCAAGAAAATATCCTCCACACCACCACCAGCATAAACCATAGATACGGGAGGATAAATCCATCTTTCCGTGTTTTTTACTACAAATTATGGCCTTACAATCCAAATTTCACAGCAGAAATCCAGAGTCATCTGACCAGGCAGCAGTTTTACAGTCTTCTGTTTTCTACTTTTGATGAGTCTAGTGTGAGTTGTAGTTTCCTGCTCTTAAGTGACATGAGTGGCATCTGGTGTGGTCTTCGGCTGCTTTAGTTCATATGTTTCAAGGTTTGATGTGTTGAACATTCAGAGATTCTCTTCTTCAGATCAGCTTGAAACATTCTCCTCTGATATTTGGGTTACTCCTTGTAAGGATGTATAACTGCTGATGTAAGTATCTTAAGGTAATAATAGAGCCTAGGTGTTTTTTCCTTATTTTGTCTGCCTGTGAGTTATTCCAGTCAGTCTTTTTCTTTTTTTTAGTCTGACTTGTTTATTTTAGTGTTTATTTTATATTTTTCTTTGTTTATGCCCTCTACTCCCATATGTGCCATCTAGAAGACTAAGATTGCCCAAACAACTGCATTAGTCATCTCTGATAATTGGTTACCCAAAATAGCCACAGAAACAAAGAGTGCACTGCTTTCCTTGTGTGTGTGTGTGTGTGTGTTTGTGTGTCTGTGTGTGTGCGTGAGTGTGTGAGTGAGTGTGTGTGTGCGCGCCAGTAGGTTCAGCAGCAAGCCAAACTCCATTCAAAAGAACATGGTGCATTGCCATATACCACTGAATCAGAGTGAAACTAAAACATAAAAACAAAATAATACAATAGTAAGGTGCTTAAACAATGATATAGTGACCGGTCTTTAAGTGATGACGTGATGAATCCTGCTTTTGGGCCCAAACTACCCTGCGTTTAATAAGGCTTTTGTGTTTTTAACATGTTTTAATGCTTTGTGTCTTGTTCTATTTAATCTCAAAAAGCACCCAAAAACAGTTAGTGATCACTGTTGGCCTCTCATTTTATTACCACTATTCATTTTAAAGCTCAGTTTTTAAAACCTTACAATGTAACTACAGCCCAGCCTATGTAGCTTATATTAATGACTAACCTCTTATTGTGGATGGATTATCTCAGTTGTTCTCCTGACTGAAGGTTGGTCCATTTACAGCATCCTGCCATGTGATTGCATTTGTCCCTAATAATCAGGAACCCTCACGTTAACTTTTATTGAGTGGAAAAGACTTGGCGTTCATCCTCCAGCTTCACCGTTTATATTATGCTAACATAGCTGTGTCGCTAGCGATCACGTAGCACATCATTATTTACCAGCTAGCCCAACTTCAGTAACCCTACAAACGTCACTGCTGTTTACGTTCCTGTCTTCATTTATGTCAGATGTGATAGCAGAGCTGTACATCTTAATTTGTTTCAGAACTTACAACATGGTATATCATGTTTAGGTGGAAACTAGCGAGCTAACTTCCTGCTAACTTCTAACTCCGTTAAATTTGATAAATTCTGTTTTCACGGAAGCCTGGATGTTACACCTGGTAAAGCAGCAACACTGCTCTTTTTATTACAGATAAAAGAATTTAGACAGTTTTTCAACTCTCAGTGATCCCACAGTTATCCTTTGACTTAGGGACCTTCATCGGAGTTTGGGCCTAGACACGGCTAATGACGTCAGACTTAAAGACCAGATTGACACACGTGTATCTGTTTTAGAATGCTTACATTCTATGGCTACTACTAATGTTAAAGCAAAGAGAAGTGAAGCTACAATATGTCAAATATAAGAATACAGCTCCCTTAGGTTAACAAGTACTTACAGATGATCATTCAAAGGCATAATCAAGAAAAGAGGGTTGCAGGGTTCATGTCCATGTCTATCATTTGATTTATATTTTTTTGCCCACTAAAACCCTTTTAAATAAAAAAAATATTGTTATAAAAATTGTTATATAATGTAATAATTTAATAATAATATCCAATGTTTGCTTTGCATTATTAAAGTTCATTATACTTTTTCCTTTTTCCAACCAGTTTTAAATCATCAGCCACTTTGTAATGACTTAAATAATTTACTATAGTTTCTAGTGTAATAAATACCCTGTATAGAAAAAACATACCAAGTTGTCCAATTTAGACACCCACTAGGAGACCTTCATTCAGGCCTGAGTGTTGTTTAGGCAACTAGCTTTTTACTTGCTCTTACACAACCAAGGTCACAGGGCTTAGTCAGTCCTATCTACATGTGCTTGTTGAATTTTAAACAGTTCCTGCAGATATTCTGTTTAGACTGTCAGGTTTGGTACTCGTGATTCATTTCCTCCGTGTACAGTTAAACTGAGAATGTTATCTGCACTCCTACGTGGTAAAGGTAGGCATGAGTATTTTTTTTTGTTTATATTTGCTGAAAGTACTGAGTTGGTCCATTACTTTTGTCAAGAATTAAATGATTTCATAACTGGTGTGCATTCAAATTTGGTGCTGAAATTATCGGTTCCCTCGATGATAAATTCCAGAGAGTTTGGTGATTTTTTAATACCAGCCCATTGAGGCTGAAATTTAGGTTTGTGAAGTGAAATTCTGGAATTGTGCTAACACACACTTGGTTGCTTTAGATGAGCAAACAGCCAAAACGACTGCTTTTATTGGTGGTAACACTTCCTGATGATCATTTACTCAAGTGCATTTTATGGGCAGAACCTGGATGTTGCTTACCCTATTAATTCCTCTGGAAGAAGTAGATCATTCTGCACAGGACCATAAGTAGAAATGTGAAACATATGGACCTAACTTATAGTTAGGCCCATATGTTCTGTTTGAACATATGTACTTAAAACGTGTAGTCCAATCAAATAAGAAACTGTTTGATAATCATTTCATTGATTTTTAATCCACTGTTACTTTAGACGGACTAGTACCAGAGGTGTAAATTTAAAGGGCCATCAGAAGTTATCACAGCAGCAAATTATATTTATTATGACAGCTTCAACTAAAATATGTGATTCATTTTGCAAACTTTTTGCTTGCATATATATAATTGGCCAGAGAAGTTTGGCTAGTTCATTAAAAAAAAAGGAAGTCAATAATGAGAATGCATTCTTTCCCTAAGGGCTAAATTCAACTGGGGTAAGGACTTAGATGTCTGAATATACTGCTAACATTATAGATTACATGAGTGGTAGCTATATTAACCATTAAGCATCTTAAAATGTAAAAATAACACACAGCTTAAACTGTAATTTTGTGTTCTGGGAGGGAGGTTTTTGTCCAACTATCCGTTTAGTTTCTCCAAGGGACTCACTTTTGTAGAGCTTGTCCTTCAAAGGAATCAGGCACTGAACTGGGGCACGGCTATTGTTCTGATTAATTTGAGTTTTTAAATAATGTCAGCTAGAAGGAGGCCATCAGCTCAGGAGAGTAATAAATTACAACAAGGACAGAAAAGCTGTTAGCGGTGAAAATCTGTGTAGTTAAAGACACAATGTGAATGTCTTCCAGAAAAAAATGTAATGGCATATTTAAAAAATAATTTGTGCTGTTATGAGCAGAGTACGTGGAATGTTGTTTCTAGCTTAGTGCTTCATTGTGAGGATTCAAACACACGTGTGACAGACCTGGTATTTAAAGGCCTGCTGTAAGGAAGAAAAAATGGAAAGTGAGAGTGAAAATAAAGAGAGAGGAAGAGAGCAGTGTTGCGTGTGTGATCTCCATTAGCTGCTCTGCTGTGACAGCCAAACCAGGATCACCGTGCCAGTAAAAGCCCACAGGTGAAGGAGCCAATTTTATAACTAAAAAGGTTTTCAATATTTCATTGATGGTAACGCAGACATTACCTACGAACTTGCCATATTTATTTTACATTCCCATTTTAGGCAACTATGCTTTTTAAAGTGCAAGTTGTCGTATGTGGGATGGATGAAGATGAGTGCTCTCTGCAAATGGGAGCAGATACAGGCCCAGTTAGCATGAGAAATTAATGAAGGCACTAGAAGGTATATTTGAACTCGAAACACTAAGAAAATTAATGTGTACAATGGGGTTTGACTTATACTTGGTGTCACACCCGTCAGCCGGCCTGCTCAGATGAAAGATTGTGTTTAAAAAGCTCTCCTGAAAACATAGAAATACTTCTTGTATTATCTCATATTTGAAAACATGCAGTAATTAGATGATGCTCATTTATACTGTACAAACCCATGGGGGAGGCATCCACAGAATTTATTCATGTTATTCAATGAGTTTAGAAGTATCCACAACAATCATGTGCTGCTAAGTTTTGGAGAGCTCAGAGACCCGCCCACATCCCAGCGTACCTCACTCCCTGCAGTTCAGCTTGTAATGACACAGTGATTTGATCCTGCAGAGAAAAGAGGCATGTGCATAAGAATGAAACACTAATTAAGAAATTCAGTCATGTGTGAACCTGGAAGAGCATATAGCATTCAGATTAAGTCACCAGCCCTACTGCCGTTACCTGGCCGCCCCTCATCAATCAGATACGACTTTGCAGCTGAAAGGACAGGATTGTTGCAAAGAAGAGGGAGCCTGTGCTACTTACAGATACTACAGCAAGAAGGAAGTAATATGTTGATGTTATGCAGGTTCACCATTAACTGTGTTTAGCATGTTTGACTCTAATTGCTAATTAGGTATTTGCGTAGTATAGTTGAAGCTGATGTTAGTGTTGTTATAGACCATGAGTGAGTTTTGGGGCCCTTGTTACTGGCTATTAGATCCCTGTACAACGATAACAAGAACCCTAGTTAGCATTGCAGAAACTCAGTCTTGTCTCTGATGGGTATTTGACTACACAGGGTCTTCCCTTTGTCCCCAATTTGGTTCAGACAGAATTTCTAGGTTTAGGGTATAGAGGGTATTGGGTTTGGTGGCCTCAGTATCTCATCTCAGCCTTTTGTGGATGATGAGGTTCTGTGGGTGTCACTAAATGATGACCTCCAGCTTGAAAAGTTTTGCAGCTCCAAGTCTGAGGCCGTGGTTCTCAAATGTGGGTTGGGAATGAGTTCCTGCCCAAGTAGTGGAGTTTAAGTATCTTGTGGTCTTGTTCAAAAGTGAGGGAAGAAGGGATTGAGTGATTCATTGACAGTTAGTGAAACACCTGCAGTAATGTGTGTGCTGCACTGGTCTGCTGTGATAACGAGAGTTGACCGTGAAGCCGAGGCAGTCGATTTACTGGACAATCTACATTCCTACCCTCACCTCTGGCCATGTGCTGCGGTCACTAAAAGAATGAGATTGTGGATAGAAGCGCCTAAAATAAGGTTCCTCCAAAGGATGCCTGGGCTCAGTGTTAAAGATAGCGAGAGGGGCTTAGTCATTCAGAAGGAGTTCAGAGCAGAGATGCTCCTCATCAAACCCAGCCAACTGGCTTGGTTCAGCAGACGAGGATGCCTCGTGGACATTTTCTAGGTAAAAGAGTTTCAGTCATGTCCATCCAGGAAATCCTGGGGCAGATCCAGGACATGCTGGCAAGATTATTCTAAATTTTGTATTGTAAAAAAACATATAACTATAATACACATACAGACAGAAAAAAATGAAGTCCAAATTCCAGCATACAAATTTATAAATTTTCAAATCACATTTAGCTAAACTAAAGCTATCATTGATTACATAAATCCTAAAACAAAAGTAAAAATCTGTTGATACAAATATGAATGACACAGGCTAATAATATAAATCCCTTGTTCTTATAGGAATCAAACTGCAAGTCACAGCTCTCTGTAATGTCAAGGATCTGTAAAACACTTCTCTCAATCCTTTAAAGAGAGATCTGCAGTGTGTTTTCACCATTTTTTTCTCGTTAGCTGTCCACTATGATTTGCTCATATATAACAGCTTCTAGAGTTTTGGAGCAGCTTGAAAAACAAATCGGTGTAGGCCATAAACATTGTTAATGATCTGATGGAGAGCGAAGATTCCTTCTGTTTAATCTTCAAGTCCTTTTGAAAGCACTGGTGTGGGACTGTGTCAGATAAGGAATTTCACCCATTCACATGTACTATTTTTAAAAGGGAATGTTTCCCCCATATCTTTCACAGATATGTAAAATGAGTAATTTATGGCCAGTGAGTACTTTCTTCCAAGTTGTTACTTATCTTAATCAGAAGTTAAGCTTAAAAGCAAAAGGTTCATCAAAGTTATTACAATCCACCAGTTTTGCACATCAAAGTCTGTCTTGGGGAGTACTACAACATATGTGAGAAAGTTATCTGAAGCTTTTATTTTTAGTCTGCAGAGAAAACTCTACAAAATGATGTCTCACAAGGCAGTGTTGTTTAGGGCTGATGACTTTCTGGAGAAGATAGAAAGAAGAAACTTGACCAGAACTCTGGAACCCTGCTAGAGGTTGGAAACTCAAGGCTACACTAATTGTTTTTGCTTTGAATTTGCTTTTACACATTGCTCCATAAACTGTTTGTAGGAACCACAGAGGACAATTTTCAAAGGTTTCAGTAGGATGCCAGTCTGTTTTTTAAACCTCTTTGCCTTAGGAGCTTTTACAGATCTGTAGAACTATTGATATAAACATACAGTGAATCTAAGCTGCATTTCAACACTCTGACCATAATCATTTATACGATTTAAAAAAAACAAACAAAAAACAGCCTACTTGCTTTGATGGAACCCTGTTTTCCTTCAAACACGAAACATACAGTATGCATTTTTTTTTTTTTACTTAAGATACATGATTATTAACTACTTTTCCATTTTGCTTTCCTGCTGGATGCCTTGACCTTTGCCATGCAGGCATTCAAATGCCAAAAGTTTAAGACCACTTGAAAAATGGCAAAAAAAAAATAAAAATCATATTTTGCATTGTCGGATCGTAACAAGGTTTCAAGTTGAGCTTCAGTATGCAACAAGAACAAATCGGAGTGAGAAAAAACATTTTTTTCAGCATGCAATTTATTGAAAACAACACTCTAACTGAAACAGGCTCTTTTATTATTGTTGATCACTTCCAAAATTTTTAACAGCATGCTAGATGCAAGCATTTTCATGAGTTGAGTGGGTACATTTCTCCAAGTGGTGAAGACAGCGGCACCAAGGGCATCTACTGTCTGAAACTGTTGTCCATTTTTGTAAACCTCCCTTGCCATCTGTCCCCAAAGGTTCTCGATTGGATTTAAATCAGGGGAACATGCAGGATGGTCCAAAAGATTGATGTTATTCTCCTGGAGGAAGTCCCTTGTTCTGCGGGCATTGTGTACTGCAGCGTTGTCCTGTTGAAAAACCCAGTCGTTACCACACAGACGAGGGCCTTAGTTATGAGGGATGCTCTCTCCAACATCTGGACATAGCCAGCGGCCATTTGACACCCACACACCTCCTAAAGCTCCATTGTTCCACTGAAGGAAAAAACACCTAAGACCATTATGGCACACCCTCCACTGTCGCGCATAGAAAACATCTCAGGTGGGATCTGCTTGTCATGCCAGTAACGTTGGGAACGTTTTGTTTTTGAAGCCTTTCAGTCTCAGATGCCGTCTGATGGTTACGCAGCCTTATTTTGGGTTAAGGATCGTCCAGTGTCTTAACGGACAGCCAACTAGATTTTTTGGGGTCTTCCACTTGACATTTTTTGTTCCATAACCCTCAGGATCATTTAAGAAATTCCAAATGACTGTTTTACTGCGTTCCAACTAAGGAGCGATGGCATGCTGCAAGAGACCTCGCTTATACAGTTCAACAACCTGACCACGTTCAAGAAGAGAAAGTTTTTTTTGCCTTTGACTACCTGAGAGAAAATGACAATCCACATTTTTGCACAGGTTTGGCCTTTTAATGGCATGTGGTGTTAAACTTTAAATCAGATGTAAAACAGCCTGTTCCAGTTTGAGTGTTGTTTTCAATAAATTGCATTGTTTTAAAAAATGCTTTGCCTCATTCCCATTTTTTCTTGTTGCATGTTGAAGCTTGACTTGGAACCTTGTTAAGATCCAACCATGCAAAATATGATTTTTTTTTTTTTTTTTTTTTTTTTTATTTTTT
>VUQR01012702.1:9559-27478 GCA_015108515.1 Hemichromis elongatus | reverse complement strand
TGATTGTTGTTTGGTCTCGTGTAAAGTCGAACACCGAGATTTCATCACCTGTTACATTAGAGTCCGAGAAGTTGTCCTTTTCTATTGCATAGCAGCGAAGGAATTCATGGGAAGAATCAACTTGTGGCTGTTTATGGTCTTCTGTCAGCGTACGTGGTATCCATCTTGTGCACACCTTCCGATATTGAAACATTTCAATTAAGATCCTGTGGATGGTGCTTTGGGAAACCTCGTGAACCAAAATGACATCCATGCACGACTGTCCATACACTTCTGTCAACTGGCAATGAACTTCAAGGGGTGTAACGCCTTTTGCGCTCAAAAACCGAATAACTGCGCGCGCTTCGCACTTGGTGGTAGAGTTCAACGGGAGCTCAATTTTCATACGACTGCTAAGTCAAGATTGAGCATCCTGGCGAAGCCGCACGTGCTTGTTTGGGAGTGGTAGAAGCACCAATCACAACAGTGTGGCCAACAGCTGTGCGAACAGTTTCTCTACTCTTTGGAGACCTTACTTTTGGGATTGCCGTACTTTGGTCAGTAAATTGGATCTCGACACTATGTGTGTGATATTTGGAAGATTTTAATGGATTTTCTGGCTTGCCTTGTAGCAGAAATTGTCCAAGAAGTTTACGCCTCATTTTTGGTGACTGAAATGTTAGTATTTTGTAAGTCTATTACTTAAACACTAAAAAGCAGGTGTCTACATCTTTGCATTTCACCTGTACAAGTTATGAATGCAGCATCTAAGTAAACTTGCAGTTGTTAGTTGCTAAATTAGTACTCCACCCTCACAAAACAGCATACTGATTGGCAAACATTAATGTTAAAGCTTTGAAATATGAACGTTAAGACCAATGGGTGTGGCTGCTTTAGTTTAGTTCATCTTTCATACTATTGATGATCTGAATACACATATCAGTTCTTTTAAACAGTCTTTGTGACTGAAGCTCCTCCCATCTACTTCCTGACAATGAACCTAAAATCAAAGTCACAACAATCTTTCATCTAGGCATACTGATACAAAATCATAATTATCTAGGCCTATTTAGCATTTTTATACACACCTTGTAATAGCTCAAGTGTACCATGCAGTGCATCAGTATTTCTCTGTTCTTTTATCCAAGGTTTTCGTTTAATTTGTAACTCGTCTGTACATTTATTAATGATGCTTTGACTAATTGACTGACTCCGACAGTGAAATTTACATGCGGAGCTCTACGCAGCACTGAGATATTCCTGTGAACCGTAATGAGTGTGCATTAGCGTAATCAGAGTATCAGCAGAGTGTGTGTATGTTTTGGAACTGAAATTCATATGAACACACTCCGAGTGTTTCCACTGGATGCTTTGCTGAGCAGAGAGGTCTGATGTGGAGGTTTAGAGTGAAGCTAAGCTGTAATTGAATACCAACAGGACTGGTGTTTCTGCTCAGACCTCTGAAGGAGGATCTGACCTTGAGACGCTACCACTGATAGACAGCAACACAAAGGCGGGCTGGCTAATTAGATTAAAAAACATGGATCCCAAGGGATGGAGATGTGACAAGCACATTGATTCACTACATCTCTTCAATTTCCATCTCTCCCCAGCCTTCTCCCTCCTTACCACCTCCCCCCATCCTCTCATTCCCTGCCTTTTTTTAAAAAAATTTTTTTTTTTATTTTACCATTTTTCATCTCATTGTGCCATGTATCTCAGCTCAGTATTTTTTCTTTCCCACTGTCTTTGTTGCTCCCTTTTCTTTCTCTTTTCTTAAGATTCACAATATCCACATATCTTCATCAAACATTACTCAGGATTTGTTGGGAATTGTGACAATTTAAAAAAAAATTAAATTGACAAATGATAAAGTAGTGATATAAAAATTTCTAAGACCGAATGTCATCGCCTTATCTTACAAAGATGTCCTACAAATGGTTCACTGTCATTTCAAAATCTCATTGTCACTAAACTGTCTGTCCACCATGACCTCTATAAAAGTCATGTCTGCCATCTGTCCCTTTGTATGAGGGCAAGTAGCCATTAAGCAGCCATTACCAAAGCTTTGCCATTTCTTGCTTGCTTCCAAACGTAATGCAGTTTTGTATACTACTGGACAGTTCATAATATATTTTATTCTCTTGTTTTTTGCTTCCTCCTTTAAGTTTTATGTATTATTAGTACAGTGAGTTTGCTACAGGTGTATGTGGCATTAATGCTACGTGGGATGACCAAAATAATATTGTCACAGCATTATTTCAAGATGATGATGATGACGACAATGATGATGATGGTGATCATCATTAGTAGTAATAGTAGTAGCAATGATAGCATTTCTAATCTCACATTAGAAGGGCTTCATATAGCTTTACATTAAAAATTATGTTTCAGTGGTTCTGTTAACAATAACGTTAAGTTATGTAAAGTTCTTAATATTACTTTTCCAGTCTTTTGAACAACATATGAGTAAGAATAAGAAAATAAATTTGTCATATTTTTGTAAGTCTTTTGTGAGAGAAGTTAATATAATAACAACATCAATATTAATAAGTAAAATATTTCAAAATCAATGACGCACAACAGGATTTAAAAATAGCCAAAAAGAACATTCTCTGCTAGACCAATGTGCTGATTTGTAGAGAGAGATTGCATGAGGAATAAAAGATTTGATTGACTCGTTAGTGGTAACATTACAGCTTTGAGACAAACTCTAGTTTGGTTTATTCTTGTACATTTTGGGGCATAAATAAACCAGTCTTCACTTCCAAAAAGACCTCTTAGCCATGAGTAACACGTTTTCTTTGCTGCACCTGGTTATTTTAGTGCATCTCTGCTCTCTTTTCTTTATCTTCTACATTTAAAAAGTTTTGGATCATGTACAGTTCCGATTTTGGCCACCCTAAAAGCCCAAACTCACTCACATCAGTTCAGCGTTATCTTTTATTTTTTTAATTGCAATTTATAGTTATTATAATTATTTTCCAAGCATTTGTTAATAGAATGCCAACAATTTAGAGTACAATTAATCATTTAAATTAATCGATTGACAAGTTGTTACTAGTGAGCATGTTGTGTCAAAGTCTGATCCACTCTTCGCTTGTCAGACGGTAATAATGGTAGTCTTCAAATCAGGACTTCACAAATGAGTGGCTGCTGTCATGTTAGCAGCGTCCGGTTTTTTAAACTGGCTATGCTTGAAACATATAAGGACAGATATAGTCCTTTAACTTTTTATATACAACTCCCAAACAGAAATGTTTCTGTGGCTGCTTTATTCAGAGCAGCTGCTAGTCATATGCATCAGTTATAAGATGCACCTTTTTTATTGGATTAAATAACTAATTAAAGCAAACTCTTATATGAATATAAGTGCCATAAGAACTGAGAGGATGTTTGTGAAAATGAATAGAAGTTATATAACCTTTAACTTAACTGAGCTTATATATTGGAGTTATGTGATTCCCATGTCAGGCGCCATAATATCTGGCTTTTGGTACTTAGACAATGCTTGTTAATACAACAGATTAATTGTTGGGCATCATTTTCCTTAAAAGAAGCATACAGCAATGAAATAGTACAACTACTGTGTGTTTCATAATGCTCATCTTAGCAGTCTTTGTAAAGGGCAGAAGCATCAATTACAGAGGGGGGGCAGGTAATCCTCAGTGCAGACCTAGGTAAAAAGAGGCAAAATGCATCATCATTCCACTCCCTTCTTGCTCCTTCGCTAATTAAGCCATCTCCTGTTAACAAGGCTGCAGGCCCTGCTCTTTTTGGAGGGATAGACTGAAAGGACACCAAGCAAACTCCTGACAGTTAATCACTACATTCTCCCGCATCGATCACAGACCAAAGAAAAATGTCAAATGAGCAAACTGCATATGCTTACTTTTCCGATTTTATGGAGAGGCTTTGATATGCATACTGAGTATTATTTTTCAAGATATCACTATGACACTAAAAAAATCTTTCTTGCTTTAGAAACAGTCAGATGACTAAAGAAGTAGTATTGATCTTTTTTTCAAAGAGGAGGATAATCCTGATAAAACGTGCACGTTCTATGATCCTATTTAATACAGTGAGAGAACTGTAATTCTCTCATCAGCTTAGTGCGTACAGCATTGCTATCCATACACAAAGGAAAGAGCGGGAGACATTCATCAGCCTGATTAACAACTTCAGTCATTGTCTTCTTTAATTACAACAAAGTCAACAGCTCCATTACTTCCCTTGCTATCTATCTTTCATCTCTGCTCTCTCTGAGGATTGGGATGTTGGAACAAAACAGAGCAGGCTTTAGTCTCATCTGTAGGCCGTCGAGAAGGTCTGCTCCCACAGCGGAATATAATCAGCATTCAGAGGAAGACGAGGAATCGAGACATCCAACCAAAACATGTATCCGTGGCTCCTGGTGGTAATTAGTGTTCCTTCTGCCAATTGGGCTCAGTTCTCTACCGAAGCAACCGCCGCTCCCCTCGAAATTGATTTGCTCGGTATCAAGTGAGCGAGTCAACTCAGCCAGTCACACGGTAAACCAATCTCTCAGTCACTCAATTAGTTTCTCAACAGTTAAGTAAGTCAGCTAGTAGGGCAGCTGTATCTGTTAGTGAGCAGACAGTCTCTGGGTAACACAAACTTATCCAACAATAAATAAATAACTCAGTCCACCAGCTTTGGAGTCAGAAGTTCTCTCAGATGGTTACTTATCAAGGATAAATCAGTCAGTCGATCCTCGTCTTGTGTTATAGTGGCTACTCTGAAGCTGAAGGAGCTTAAACTAATGCTGTGCAGCTTTACGAAGAGAGTGATTGATGACATGATCAGCATAACAAATGATCTGCTTCGATTTGTGCGGTTCTATGAGAGTTATAGCATGCCATTAATGACTGTAACATTTAACAACAGCTATAATATCACTTGGTAGTGTTGCTGGAACCACATTAAGACTAATAAGAGATGATAGTGGTAATTTACATTACATTATCTCCCAGCAGGGGACAATTTTGGACATAATGTTTTTCTTTCTAAATTAGGGCAGCTGTGTGGTATAAGTTAGAGAAGCAGGCTTATGATTAAAGGGTCAAAAGCTTGAACGAGGAATGTTAAATGGGAAAGATCTGGGTGAGCGAAACAGGTGAGTTGAGCACTCTCCTCTTAAAGTGCTCTTGAGCAAGGGTCTTAAGCCAGACTGCTAACCCCAAAATGCTCTAGCTTCTCATTTAAAAGAAAGGAATTTAGTCTATAAATAATAACCTGCTCCCTCCTCATATCCTGATTCACTGAAAGGAGGCAGTGTGTTAAATCACAGCAGCCCTGCAGAGCCAGCCACTTACACAGCTAGGTCAAAAATGGATGCATGACTCTGTACTGTATAAGTCATCTTGCCTAAAAGCACCAAATGTTATAATGCTGCATTTTATTCTCGCACCCCTAAACCTCTGTAGGTCTACTCAAACACAAAGACAAAAATAGTAACTCAAGGATATGATTTATTTTTAGCCAGTATTGTTTCACAATCCAAGCACATGTGTTAATGGATAGCGGTAACGTACTGCTGTGTCTTGAGGTAAACCCAAGTGTGCCCTGGAATTTTGTGTCAAATCAAACATTATTATTATTGCAACTGCACAAAAAAGTAATGAATTGAAATAAAATGTCAAAGGGGTAAGGACCAGCTGATCTTAAATTTTTCACAAGGTAATTGCATAGGTCTCCTGGTGGGAGGCAACAACTTCAAGTAAATTAAGGAGCTTGAAAAGAAAAAGCGACTGGACTTCTTCATCTCTCATCTGACAAGCTTCTTAGGGACAAAGAACAAATGGTGGAGAGTCCAGGCTATTTAAGTCCAAGTGGGAGTTGTCCCTTAAGAGGGTCGTTGACCCACTATCGAACATGTGCCTCATCACATGAGCCAAGGTGTGGAAGCAGTGGTTTCAGGTGAAACCTTGACTCACCCTATCATGTGACCTATTGAGATCAGCTGAAGCCAGATGCAAGTGGGCGTTAAAGTGCCTGGGAGAAGATCTCAAAACTGGATTGTAGGTGGCAGACAGCGAGTGTGATAACCCACCCCCTCTGTTCAAGGATGGTCGTTCACAGATGGCTTCTTCACTTCTCTTTCAATACATTTATGGAGTGGCTGTTTGGTTTCTCCAATGTAGAGGTCTGAGTGTTCCTTGCTGCTCTGCACAGCGTACACTGATTGTTTGGTTTGTCTCTGTGAGTTTTGCACTTTAGATGTGTGGCTAAGTATGTAGTGCACTGGGATGTCATGCTTGGAGAAGATTCTTCTGAATTTCTCTGATAAACCTGTTACATAACGGATGACAAGGTTGTTTCTGTTTGTCATTCTGTTTCTCTCAAGCTGGTGTCTGACCTTCTATACCATGCATCTTTGCTGATTTGATCAAAGCCCAACTGGGATAACAACTTGTTTTAAGAGGTTTCTTTACATGTGTGTGTTCCTTTTCTTTTGGCCTTCTGGCTTCGACAGATTGTTTTCTGTTGCAGGGTCCTGATTACTCAAAGTCTGTGTTCAAAAGGATGGTGGGAGTCAAAGAGTAAATAATAGTGTGTGTGTGGGCTTCTTCGGTGATGAGGTTTCCATTCTCCTCAAAGTACACAGCACAGTCCAAAAATAGCAAACTATTATCCTTTGTATCTTCCTCGGTAAACGCCATGTTTCTTTTCACTGAGTTTATGTGAACAGTAAAGTTTCATTACAATGGGTGACACTGGGATGCCCATTGCACGTCCATGTTTTTGTCTGTAGAATCCATTGTTGTATTTAAAATATATGGTGGTAGGGAAGAGGTCTAAATGTCTGAAAATCTGATCGAGGGTGCCGCTGGTTTCTGTTTTCTAAGGAGACGTAGTCTGTAGTCTTTTTCTGATAGTCTCCACTGCCTCTGTTGTAGGTATGCAGTTGAAGAGTTAGACCACATCAAAGGCCACTATGGTTTCATCTGTGTACGTTTCTGGACCTTGTTGGTGAAGTCAATGGAGTTTTTGATGTGTTTTGGGGTGTATTCCCCACAAGGGGAATCAGGATGGTGGCATGTTGCTTGGAATTGTTGTGAGTGGCTGAGTTCATATGGCTAACAAAAAGTCTGATAGGGACTCCTTCTTTGTGGACTTTTGGAAGTTTGTCAATAAAGGGTATCACATCCCCTGGGCATAGGCAGTTGTAGTGTCTTTATCCTTTTCAAATTGTTGTAGTCAACTGATGACTTTCCTTTGTAGTTCCTTATCTGGTCTCAGCTTACGGCTTCATAGGTATCTTTGTCACTGAGGACTGACACCATATTACTCCCATCAGCTGGTAATATGGTCATAATAGGAAGTGACAGCCTTCTTTTCTTGTATTGTGAAAGTAAACTGAGTAATTCTTGCACAGGAAAGGGTAGCTCAAACCTTAATCCTGATTTGCTCTGCTTCAGGTTGTGTTAATTTATTAATCCTTATCACTGTTTCCGTGGATGTGATGAGATCCACAAAGGGCAGCTGTTGTGGACAAATGGCAAAAATTAGTCCTTTGGCTAGCACCTTCTTTTCAGGTTCAGTAAGGTTCCTGTCTGATAAGCTCCTCACCCACTTTTCCTGATTGTCAGAAGTCATAAAGCCTTTATTTGTCACATGCAAGTTGCCCCGCAGTGAAATGGGACCCTCCCCGACCTTACATACACAACATAGACATCACATGGGGAGACAGGTCGAAGACCGGTAGTATTATGGAAAAACACTGAAACGTACAATACAATGGGCAAGTTGAGGAGGGGAAAAAGAGAGACCTCTACTCATGCTAGGCTCCTATGGGAGGTCAGCATGAGAACAGAAAACAAAAAAAACTCCTCTGCACAAGAGCACACAAATGTCCACATAACAACACCATGAAACACGTGACAAGCAGCAGGGGTGGGTAGGGGGTGAGAAGTAAGCCGAGGTAGACAAGCCATCCAGCCCTGCAGCCATTAATCCAGCACTGGGCCCAGACCCGCCGTCCGACTCAGCTGGCAGCGTTGTGGGGATTTGAGCAGCCATTTCCGCTTTCTTTATTCTTCGATAAGCCAGGGCCAAGCCAGCTCCGATCAGCAAGAACCCTGTTATCATGGCTCCGAAAAGGTAGATGTCTTCAATGTCCTCAATCGACAGCCCTGCCAGGCACACGATCCTCCAGTTCCGCCACCCATCCATCGTGTATCCAGCAGGGAACGTCCCTCCAGGACACTCGGGTTCTCCCGAACCCAGGCTTCTCGTAGAGAAGAGGGTGTCAATTGCGTTCAGATACCAGCTGATCAAATCCATAATTCCTCTTTTTGGGTTTTGAGAACAGACTGCGAGAGTCTTCCAGGGTAAGGGAGAAAAGTAGACAAAACTAGACAGAGACATCAGAAAGCCAAGCAGGAAAGATAAAGGGAAGGGAGAGGGAAAAAGTGCGACCGCCTTCGTCAAGAGCCAAACGAGATGTCTTTGGTTCTGGTGTTTTCCTGTTCTTGTCTGTATGGTCTAGGCATTGACTTGGAATTTTACACTTTTGTTTGCAATGTATGGAATTTCCTGAATTCTAAGGAGCTGGATGACCTGGGTGACTGAGAACCTTCACAGACAATTTCCTGAATTGTCTTTCTTCTCCTTTAATGTGTTGGGTCAGCTGATCCTTATCCGCAAACTTAGAAACCTCTTCTAGGACTTTCTAATTTGTGAGAGATGGCAGGATAGTAAACGACCTTCCAAAAAAGCCAATATAAACTATCCCGAAGACAATAAAAACAGACCGTAAAATCATTGTTCCTCTAATTTTGAGAAAGGGTTGAAGATGATGTCTAAGATTAAGAGTAAGAAATCTGTTCTACTCTTCGATAAAATCATCAAAACAACACCACATGAAGAAACCGATTCTAGCTGTCACACAGCTAACCTGGATGATGCCATTGGATGGGAGGATCTGGTGAATTTAACCGCGATTCTTACAAAAATATGCAACTTCAGACAAGATCTCAAAGAAAAACTCGAAGATACTAAAGGAGAAATGGCGAAAACCAATACGACTGGATGAGGTGGGAGCTAGAACTCTGGAAAACAAGGAGAGGCTGCAAAAAACGGAGGAGGCTTTATCTGAGCTGCTAAAAATGCACAAGAAGAACCAGCTGAGACAAACCAACCAAGAGGGATGCTTAAGAAGAGAAAATGTGAGAATATATGGTGTCCTGGAGGGAGCTGAGGGTGAGCCAAAAGCGATGATTCAGTTCGTGGAGAAATTACTGAGAGAAAATTTGGACACTGACAATGAGAAAAACACGGTGATTGAGAGAGCTCACAGAGCGTTGGCTTCAAAGCCCCCACCGGGAGCACAACCCCGATCCATCCTCATGAAGTTCCTGAATTACAGAATGAAGGAGGAAGTGGTGAGGCGTGCCTGGCAAAAGAAAGGCTACACACGGGACAGCTGTAAGATCAGCATCGACCACGACTACACTCTGGGATTCCTTGCCAGAAGTGAGGAATAGTCTGAAGAATAAAAACATCAGGTTCCACAGCCTCTACCCTGCTCATGCAAGCATTCTCTAGATGTACAAGACTGCTAAGAATTCAGATGGTGAAGTCTTGATGAACAGCAACCAAGGAGAGCCTGCTTACAACAGTTTACAGAGAAAAGTTGCAAGTATTTAGATTTGAACAAACAGAAAAAGTAGATAAATGGGGTACTCTTAGAGACTAATTAGTTTCGAAATTGAAACTAAAAAAGCAAAAAGCACAGATAATTTACGACAGGAAACACACTTGATGTCATGTATTTTTCTCCTTATATAGAAGTGCCCTTAGAAGGAGTCACTATTCTTATTCCACTAAATGTTAATAAAGTATTTAGACGTGATGAAAATTCAGGACGAGGAGGGAAGGTTTGTAAAAATTACAAGCAAAATGAAGAGGAATGAAGTATCTTTTAAACATTTATGCTCCTATGAGAAGCAAATGACTGTTCTACAAAAATGTCTTTGATATGATGGCAAACTCTCAGTGGGTAGTAATATGTGGAGGGGACTTCAATTTCGAGTTAAACCCTATACTAGACTCATTGGGATCATAACCTTAGAACAAACCCTTTCCTTAAAACGTGAAAACATTAATGGAAGAGGTGGACATAATAGATGTTTGGACAGATCTTCACCCAAAGAGTAGAGGCTACATACACTACACCAAACCCACATTCCGTTTCTTTCAAAATAGATTATTTTTTATATTTACTGAGACAAATTTAAAATGAAGGACTGTACGATTCTGACAATTGACTTATCAGCTCATAGCCCAAATGGTTTGTCCCTGCTACTTGGAAGCAGAATGAGGAAAACACGGACTAACTCTGATACCAAACTGCAATTTAATGCAATTATATCTCTGTTGCGATGCGCCAACATTGGTTTGAATAAAGGAGCTGTGAGTGTTCCCAGACCTGCCTTCTGTCTTTGAAGCAAGCATCTCAATAGCAGAGCAACTGCAAGTTCATTGAACACAGTCGTAATAATTCTGGTAGGCAAAGTCTCCAACAACTGAGGGGATGACACAGTGAAATTAATCCCTGTTTTGTGTAAAGCAAATCACCGTGACTTAAATTGTAGGTGACATGCTAGGTCCACATATTAACCCATTATTTCAAAAGAAGGACTGACGAACCAAATCACTATGAAAAAAAAAACTATTTACACTTATTATAGTTGCCCTCCTATTATTTGATTATACCCCATGTATTAAATGAGTGCGTGTTTGTGTGTGTGTGGCTGACTCTGAATGCTAAAGTTGGAAAACTTGAAGTTTAGCGCCAATCCAGCAAGTCTAAAAATAAAATGTCACTTTCATATTATGCATTACTTAGTATAATTTAGGTAAAATAAAATAATAAAAAGTAAAAATATGATCAAGTTAACATTTTTGCAAAAAAGTAGGACTCTGAATGCTGTTACTTAATTCACCTGCACTTGGTATTTAAGTTATCTGCTGGTCATTGCTTTTAGAGACAATTGCACTTACAGTTTTGTGTTCTTGTGTTGCTGTATGGAGGCCCTGATTAGCGTGTTTACACATCCTAGCTAAAAGTTGTAACTTGGTCAGAGTGTGCAGCTGAATGTTCCAGGAAAGGAACATCCATTTTTTTGTCGCCTGTTTCATTATGTATGTGAATGAGTCATTTGTTACTTTTGCTCATTTCGCCATCTCTAATTAGATTTAGAAAACAAAGTAGGAAAGTATGGCTAAAAGCAGTGACACAGCCTGAACCAAATTAGAAAATGACAACGTGATTCAAAGGCCTCTGGTGTGGAACAATTAATGAACTCTGCAGACTCGCTGTGATAACCAGGGAGCTAATGTTGTGCAGCACTGCCAGAGCAAACAAACAGGGGCGCTTTTGACTGCGAATCTTGGGTAAACACTGCAGTTTGGCATTCCTCAAAACAACAAGTTTCATCCTCCAAATAGTAAATAACATCTCCAGAACATCTTCTCACAAACACTACAACGTGTTGTTGGAGTAAACAGGTTTAAGGTCATTCTGTTACATGCTTAAGACTTTCTTGATATTAACGACTGTTTTTTGCAGCTTATGTTCCGCGGGGCTGTGAATCACATAAAAGTTTTAAAAACTAAAACTGTGACTTACAAACCCTTTATTCTCCCCACTAAGCATTGCTCAATGTGAACTCTTGAATCAGCAACCTGAGAGGAGTAATGAAATGTAATGGCAAATGAAATGAGAACCACAGAAGCTGCAGTTCTGTGTTCCAAATGCACAACTTCTGAATCCCACCTGTTAAAATGGATTATGTGTCCTTTCACCACCTGAGTTTTTGTGTAGCTGTGCCTCACGAGTCAGCTCTCTGGTCGATTTTTGACATTTTCTAAAGCATTGGATGCAGATCATGTTTATCAATGAGTGATGCTCCACATAGAGAGGGAAGAACATTAACTCAGCCTCTCTTCTCTTTTGCCCTGCTTGGCTCAAGCCCAGCAACGTGAACCAACACTACACAGCCTCTGGGCTGAATCACCCAAGCCTCAATTATAAAAATTATGGATGTTGCTGGCAACTAATTTCCTAGTTGATTAAACTGTCAGAAAAAACTCAAACTAAGCAACTAGTCTAAAAGCAAGAAAAGAATTCAGAAAATAGTCCAGATTTAGCTAATTTTAGCTAATGGAGTTAGACATACAAGCCCATGCAAGCACTCCATATGTATTCATGAGGCATATGGGACTGTTATTAACATCCGTCAAAAATAAAATAGCATTTTAAATACTGCTGTGTGCCACTTGATAGTTTGCCTAATATTGACTAGTTTACTGAGTGTGGCTGATGTGAGCACTGCTTACACCAGCAGCCTTCTTTACTTGCTGGTTAGCATCCACAAACCATTTGAGAATGTGTTACACATTTCTCTGTCATGTGGTAATGCCAATTTATTCTCCCACCGCCAATATAACGGTTCAGTTTGTTCCTCACAATGCTAGAATAATCAGGGTGATTTCACAGGGATTTAATGTTTTCATCCCCCTGCTTGTTTACAGCTTCCTGTCAGACAGAGAGGAGTGCTGCTTGCTGTCCCATGTATATCTAAAGCCCAACAGTTAGCTGGCTTTGCATGTCCATAAATATCAAGAAGTAGTTTAACCTACAGCTGCACAGTTAGTAGAATTTTAACTTCAGTTCTGATTATGAAAAAGAATTAATTATGATCAGTTGAATCCTTTTGACAGGTTTTTATTCTGCACACCCGTGCATTTTCACCCACCCAATAACCTTCAAAATCACTTGCTGTTCATCTCCAGCCAAGGTGGCAAAAAGAGGGCATTCGTTTAATAAGATCCTTCTAAAAGAATTAAAACCTAAAATGCTTCAAAAAGATCGGCCACTGGAAGGATATCAACTGAGCTTAGCTTTTGTCTCAAGATCTCAGGGTCTTTGTCTTTTTTTGGCAGACAAGACAGTTTGCTGTTGGCTTCGGCTCGCTCTCTGATAATCACCAGTGGCTTTCTTCAGGCCTCCTTACTTCACTGTTGATTGAGGCTCTCAAGGCTCCCATCTGCATACATATGCATCACGCAGTGGAAGAAGGCTGCCAGAGAACAGTGGTACCCTTTGCAACTTTGAGCTTTAGAGTCAAGATCACCTCATCAGGATACCCTACTAGGTGACTGTGACAACACCATCGCCTATTTATCTCTTTCTGTTTAGCTCTTTCTGTAATATATTCATTTTTTCCCCTTTTGATTTATTTTCAAGGCACATGAACAAAATCATTAGTAAAAAGACAAGGTTTTATTTTCAGTAAGTGCATGATGTTTATTAATTAAATGAATAGTCTTTTTAAAATTTGGAAAGTACAGTAGTAATGTTTTTTGGTTTTTTTTACCATAACCTTTTATCCAGTACACAATCACCACAGGCCTGAAGGCTGTTCCAGCTGTCAAAGAGCAATGAGCAGGGTACATCCTGGACAGGTGGCCGGTCCATCAGAGGGCTGCCATCATTCCTGTTCACAGAACACAAAGAGATAGAAAAACCATTCTTTTTCAAATTCACCCCTATGGCCAATTTATAGTACCCAATTAAAGGAAACAGCATGTCTTTGGACTCTGAGAGGAAGCTGGAGAGAACCCATGCAGGCGCAGAGAGAGCATGCAAACTCCACACAGAAAGAATCCAGCTTACCAGCAGGTTAGAACCAGAATCTTCTTGCTGTGAGGTGATGATGCTAACCACTGCATCAGTATGCTGTGCACTATTAAAAAGCAGATTTCTTTAAGAACATAATGTTACTATAATGAAGGTGGTCATTTATCTGTTATTGTTTGTTTTTTGCAAAGGAAATAGAAAGTCTGGGTTTAAATCATGGAGCAAATTGCATCCCCTCTCTGTTGCGTGTATCCTAGTGAACTAGTAAAGCCGCTGCTGCCTTTGTCACAGCTCTGCAGTTTTAGGACCAAATCCATATGCATAAAGGCATTCTCCAGCTGAGCTGATTCAGATGATTATGATGTGGGTCAGACATGGTGGTGAAACATTACTAATGATTAAGTTGTTACCAAATGAAGCATTGTTCTACAGCTTGCTGCAAGTCTTTAATGTGTTGGGCTGAATCATTAAACACTTTGTACAACAACGGCCTTTCCCTGGATGTTAGGATTCAAACTTGTTATGCAACAGCTGCATCACATTATTAGTATGCTTATTTTTATTACATTCTTCTACACAGCCCTCTTAACGCTATCAGGGTGCTGCTGTTTTGTCAAAGCTGCTGGCATCTCACAGATGGTAATAGTGAGACAGATCTATCATTCAAAATCTATATGGACACTTGGAATGGGCCCATGATGTCACATTTAACATTAGCAGTGATAATATTCTGGAGGGGACTGTTGTGATCCAAAAAATGGTCTTTGCTTAAATACAACCGAGCAGATTTTTATGAAGGAATATTAGAGCTGAATGTAGAATTTTTTTTTTGATTATTTTGAGAACAAAGTTGATTTTTTTTAGATTTAGCTCATAATTGTATTAGGTCAAAATACTCTTTCAAGAAAAAAAGTCCAAAAGTGGAGATTTCATTAAATGTTTCTGCTATAGGCTCTAAAAAATGCCTTTTGCAGATGAGTTAGTGAGTGAGCAGGTTAGTTAGTGTCTTGTGATTCAGTGTACATCATCTTTGTTGCACTAGGATGTAACCATCCACATCCTTGCATCTGTCCATTGCCAGCCATTTCATTTTGTACAATTTTTTTTGTACAACTCTTACAATTTGCTTGTTTTTTTCCCTGCTGATCAGATGCGTCTTTCTGCACCATCTTTTCAATGTCCTTATGCTCGTCACCACACTTTGTTGAAATGTTATTTTAGTTTCTCTTTCATATCTCCTTTTTCCTTTTTGACCATCACTTGACCATCTGCTATAATGTTGTGTTGTGTTGTTTCATCAGCTGTACCGGTAAGTGCTTTAAAGATTTATTTGCTATATATGTTCGAACTGGAGGAAACACAGTGGGGTGAAATTAATATACATGTCCACCTGGAATGACTCCCAAGTTTCAGTCTTAATCTCAGAAACAAACCATTTGTCTTTGAAGTGCTGTCGTGGATCCTGTTTGAATGAAACTCGCTGGCCTTGATGTCATGAGGCGACTCATCTTTAAATGCACCAGAGGTGTCAGTTCAGCCTGCAGCAAAGTGTCTATATTCAATATGAGTGGATATAAGGCAGCGCTATTTTCACTTGTCAGTAATGGCTACTTTGATGAGTGTCTACATCAACAGCATATCTATTAAGTTTCAGCTCAAAAATGTTAAGAGATAACTGCCAAATGGAGCCTTTGACACAAATGTGTTTGGATCAATAAGCACTCGCATCTTAAGCTCTATTCAGATGAGATTAGGGTGATTGGTATGAAGGATGTAAACATTTTTATGTGTTTATGTACATTTGAAGACAAAATAAACCCTAAACAGAACAGTAATGATATGACACGGTGATTTATATATCAGTCATATATAAAAGTATATTCTAAAAGTTTGTTTTAAAAGCTACTCAAAGCAAATTTTTTGACTTTCATTTATTTATTTAATTTTATTTTTTTACACAGTATCTTTCTGTTCATTTTTGTCAATGGGAATTTTGAACTACACAGGCTGGTTGTATTTGTTCGATCTGGTGTTGCATGACACCTAAAGGGGATCGTCTTTGATTTCCTTTAAATATGTCCAGTCAGAATGGTGTATATTCATAATAAAAAGGGCTTTGTAATTATGAGGGCCAGGACATGTACATATGATCCATTTGAGAGAAAAGCTCAGGCTTCAGACTGCTCTAAAGACTTAATTTATGGGTTTTTTTAGCCATGGCTCTGTATGTTGTCAGTAAGAAAAGGTAGTCTTAATATGGCCAATTCAGGCAGACAGCCCTTGCTGTGAAGACAAAAGCACAAAAGAGGGGCTGCAACAAGGGCCAGTATGAGACAAATGAGGGTTATTTTGAACTGTAAATGCAGAACTACTCACATTGAATTCAAGAATAAAAATTTGAAGTTGAAAATCAGTATAATTAGTGGTCTATAAGTAGCCACAGAAGTGTCTACTATCCTGTTTCACACATTTTATTTTATTAAGGTTCGTCTTGTATTTGTGCCGTCTTGTTCCAAGCTGATGGGAGATTTAGCACCACCAGCTGGTGATTTTAATCTTGATTCTTCCTATGCATAGTAAATTGCACTTTTTAAAATGAACTCTGGAAATTCTTTTAAATACAGAGTCACATCAGCAGCAGTGAGACGGTGGTGCAGTGGTTAGAACCATTGCCGCGGATCAGCGACGTTCTGATTCCAAACCTGCTGCCTGGCTGGAGTCATTCTCCGTGGAGTTAATATCTCTTTCAGTGAGCCTGCAATGGATTCTCTTGGGGAGGTCTGGCTTCTTACCACAGTTCAAGACATGCATGTTAGGTTTAAGTGTTGGGTCTCAATATGAGCATGGATGACTGTCTTTCTGTGTTACCCTATGAGTGTACTGCTTCTTGCCAGAAGTCAGCTGGGATGGGTCCCCTGCAGCCTTGAATTGGATAAGCAGTTAAGACCTTAATGGATGGATTCACTGTTACTTTGCAGTGCGCTCCTGAAGACATTTCTGTTATAGTATGTACTTTTACAAGGTCATGTCTGCATTCACTACTCGTTGCTGTAATTTGTGATGCTGAAGTTGTTTTGTGCTGAGTTCTCAGGGTCATAGTTTACAACTTTGTGCTTGAATAAATGCACTGGCGGGGGGGATAAGTGGTAGTGGAAAACAACTGTAGAGAAAATAAAAATAAATATCTTTAACATACTGTAAGTTAACTGTCAGTATAAAGCATGCTCACTACTATGAATCGCCATAAAGTTGCACAGTTCTTCAACTTCAAAAAAATATGTATTTGTGCTTGATATCCTGGACATCGGCTGTTACTGTGATAATAAACAAAAAGTGTCAGCGTGTACTTAAAAATACCATGCAACATTTTTCACAGTTTGATCCTGAGCTGCTTGAACAATAACGAACCAGCACAGCTGTGGAGGAAAAAGAGAAAGTGAACTAAAGCACGGCGTCTGAGTCTGATCTCAGTTTGGAGTGAACTGAGTGTTTCTGCGCTTTTAGGTGTAGTTTAGTCAGATGGCTCTCAACCATATGCTGTCGGAGGCAGGCTTGCCAACATCCTCACAGACATCGTTTTGCACAGGTCTAGTTACATGTGAGCTTATTTTTTACTGAGTATTTAAGAGAAGGTTGAAAAGAGGACTGAGTTTTTCCTGGCGTGACTGTAAAATTTACTGGCTTGCTGAATCCACGTGGGACTACAAATACAGGTGTAGGTAATCCAGTTCAAATATGCATTAAGCAGACGTTCTTATCAGGGAGACTTGCAGCAAGTGTGCAGTAAAATAAGCCTGGGCTCCCCTATCAGCAAGAGGGCGCCAATATGAAGGAGTGTATAGCTCGTTTTAGAAACGTGAAATATCATCAAAGGAAAAGCACGAGAACAACTTCTTTGTCGCCAAAAGAAAAACATGTGGAGATTAGTTTGATTCGAGTCCAACCAGATTTCTTACCATGTATGAATCCCACTTAAAATAGGAGTTTTTACAGAGCTTTGAATAGTGAGACAATATATGAATCACTAGAGTTCTCCACCATCCAAGCAGTCTTTGTTCATCCTCTTACATTCGACATTCCCTATTTTAAGCCCAACATGTCATGTCTCTTTCATATGAAATTAGGCTTTGATGAATATTGTATGAAAAAGAACCTGCTCGCAAAGAGACTGACCTTCACAGCTGCTTTGCTACTGCCTTTGAAGTATTGTCAAGTCCTGTGAGCTTACGAAGGCACTTAGACTAACAGAGGAAAAAAAAAAAAAAGAAAGG
>VUQR01012701.1:8051-18254 GCA_015108515.1 Hemichromis elongatus | reverse complement strand
CCCCCCCCCTCCCTTCACCAAATTACCCACTGAACTGAATTTCGTGGTGAAAAATGTTTGTTATGTTAATTTAAGAGCTGTTAAAACAGACCGGTCAAACTTAATTACCATATACCCTTAAATGGTACTTTGTACTGTTCCTTTATTAACAAAGGGTTTCCACAGCAGGTAGCTCCACATGTATGATTTGGCAGATTTTGACACAATTTAATAGGATTTGTGTCTCTCCCGGGGTCAAAACAAGCCATTTGTGCTTGTTAGACAACTGCATAAGCCCTACAATATGGAGCCACCTATCATATATAATTAGCTTTATCTTTAGCTTTTTATAAAATAATAATTCTAACAAATAAAATGTAAGACAACAGAATTTCCATACAAATGGCCATAAAGTCATAGCTGTTAGAAGATGGTGTGTACACAATAAATATAAATTCAAAAAGCCTAACAAGCTAAGCCAGAGTTAGCGTAGTAGTCCTACCAAGTCCACTGAGAGACCAGTTTCATGAATGATGGTCCTTAAATTTTGTGCTCCACTTTTGAGCAGGTGTGTTCCCACTTTCTCAACCACTTCTCCAAAGTGCTCCCGCAGCAAAAGACCACACAGGCGCACTTCTTGGGCTGTCATCTGCATAAACAAGGGAACAGGAACACACAGGTGATGAAAGGTCTAAAATCTAGGATAGCTGTAAGTAACTACTTCTATCGGTACGAAAACAGTATTCCAGTATTCCTCTAAGTGTGATTTTTCTTTACACATGGATGTAATAAAGCTGAAATTGGAAGCATGTCAGGATGCAAGGGATCTGTAATTTAAGGTTAAATAAGTTGCCCCCCTACAAAAACCAAACTCTTATCTTTTATTATGACGGAGGTGGACTGCTGTTGCTATGTGCAAATCACTGGTTGCTATGTGTTCATATAAGAAGATGTACAAAAAAAACATTAATAATAATTTGTGTCCCTTTACTAGACGGTGCAAACAATGTATGGTTTCTATCTACAAGCACACAAGGATATATATATTTAAAAAGGGAGAATTAAAAAAGTAAAGGAATGCTGAAATAAGCAATGTAGGATGTGTCTCTAACAGTGGACTTTTCACACACTTAAATCACATGCATCACTTTTTTCCCCCAACTCATTCTATTCTACCTTCTGACTCAGAGACTCCGAAGCACAACTGAAACTGAAAACTCTTTTTTTTACCAATAAAAACAACAAAAAATTGATTAGGAATTAACAAAACTCGAAATTATAAGCAAAGTCTGTGTCACTGCCATAAGCGAAATTTTACCACACTCATCTCTAGCACAGATCAGTAGGCAAAATCCTGAAGCAGCTAACTTCAAACAAACAATCATCATCTTACTCATTAATAATGATAATGTTATTAATAACGGGAATTGTAAGACCTAAAAATATTCAGGCCTGAAGCTTTATTAACAAATTGAGGTCCATTTCCTGGTAATTGTGTGAAATTCATCAGCAGCATTAAGATCAACATGATGGTGCAGTGGTTGGTCTCACAGCTAGAAAACCCTGGGTTGAGCCTATCCCAACTGTCCTAGCACCGTGCAACCCTAAATTGGATGGAGGGACTGCACATTGCACAACACGTTCCTCTAGAATGTCACTACTTCATTCAGTACTTTATCGTTTTTTGTTTTTTTTTTACCTTTTTTAAAATATTTAACTTATTTTATATGACTTTTAGTGTATTTTTATTGACGATTTACTGACTGTTTGATATAGTGTATATATAAAATCGTGGCTCAAAGAGTTGGCAATTCGTAATCGGAAGGTTGCCGGTTCGAGCCCCGGCTCTGACAGTCTTGGTCATTGTGTTCTTGGGCAAGACACTTCACACTTTAAACACTTTAAAAATAAACTTTGACGACTAAAACAAACTGTTTTTAGCATTTATTCACCTATGTCAAATCACAGTAACACACAATTAGTTTCATTCCTGTAATACAGCATAAAAACTGCAACATCTGATTTATAGTTTATAATCATACATTTTAGGGTGACGTGGTGATATGGTGGTTAGCACCATCACCTCACAACAAGCAAGTCCTGGGTTTGAATCTACTGGCCAGCTGGGGAGTTTCTGTGCGTCTTATCGCCACATCTGCGTGGCTTCTCTCGGAGTACTCCAGCTTGGTCTCGCAGTCCAAAGATTTTGTTCATGTTGTAAAATTGATTTCAAATGTATGATTACCTATAATAGTTTGCCACCAGCATGACCAGACCAAACAATATTTCAGCATTGACATGTAATAGTGATAATAAAATGCTCGAACATAGAGATTAATAGTGTTCTTGTACTTTTTCTACAGTCGTAGGTAAATTAACAGTTTTTCTGTCCACAATGACAACTCCTCAGTTTCTCTCTCCCCTCTGGTTAAAAGTCCACATATCTTGCTTGAGACACAATACTTTCTTTCCAAACCCACATCAGTAATCTCACTCAGGCTTTGGAACACTACTTGCCTCTGTACATCTCTCACACTCAATAGTACCACTATCCTTGCTCATACCCAGGTTACGTCCTCCATCGACTTCTGTAACTCCCTTCTCAAGTCCATCCAGAACTTTGTTACATCATGCCTGTCCTTCAGGAGTGTCACTGGCTCACAGTTAAATATCCTATTGATTACATAACATCACTCTGCAGTATCCCTCTGAACTTCCGCACTCACCCACAATCCCAGATTTTCCTCTTCTCTCCATCTAATCACCATTTCTGCCTGTTTGACTACCGTGAGGTCTAGAGGCTTCAGTTGCTCTGTTCCTCGCCTCTGGACTTGCCTCCCACCAGAAAACCATAACACTGACTCTCTCCATTTTCAAATCTCGTCTCAAACCCCACATATTCACTATGATTGACTTCCACCTATCATTATAATCCTCTGCTGTTACTGATTTTTTTTTAATATTATATGTTGTTTTATTGACTAGATCGATATTTTCTTATTTTTATATTGTCGTTTCACCTCTTCAATGTAAAGTAACCTTGAGTGTTTTGAAAGGCGACTAAAATCAAAAGTATTACTGTATTACTGGCAGTCTCTCCACACCTCCCTACATTCGTGTTTCTAAGTGTAACTGGTTCGTCACCAGAAGAGCTGGCACACACAATGAACATAAAACAATGACTGCTTCAATTTTCACATTATGTCGAGATATTTCGATAGTAACCACATTATTTTTGGGTAGTTACAAACTGACAACAGAACTGTACTGCACATTACTGAACAGATACAACAAGTTTCCACATAGATTTAAGCTCAGTTAACCTCAGATATATTTAAACCATTTCTAATGCATGTCTAAGCACGTGTGTAAATGACACATTGTGCAGAAGCATCTTTGTCGAGCACAGACAAGATAGTTTTGTCTAACTCCAAGTTAACTCTGTGAGCTTTTCATGCTAAGCTAACTGAAATGCTACCATTTACAGCTGATCGTTTCATCCGTTCTTTAACACTTTAAACAAACCTTTTCAGCTGAGATGTTTCTGAACACACACTGCTTTTATTTACCATCACCCGAACTGAACATTTCACGTGCGGCTTCTTGATGTCTACGTACGAACGCTTCTCCTTCCGCTCCTCGGTGAGCTGGGACTCCGTCCAGCGGAACCGCAGTGCATGCTGGGCTGGAGGTGGAGGGTTGGCCTCTGTTTGTGGAGGACCGACGTCAGTGTTTGTGCTGCTCTGGGGAAGATGGCGGAGGCTGCGGCTGTTCCCCCGCATCGGTTTTTCTGTCACTGTTGTAAAGGGGAAGTAAACCCCAAACTCCCGGTAAGCAGGAGGCTTTCCTTGTCTATCTGTCAGACTCTTTTAGAATACGTGCGGCTGACAGCACTGCCTCACCGCTGACGGCCATTTGTTCCGCTTGCTTTCTCGCTACAGCTAAAAACCAGCTAGCTTGTTAGCAGTTAGCGGCGTCTGCTGTTCTTAACTCACTAAAATAAACTCCAGCTACGAGCTGTCAAAGGAAAGGGGTGAAAAAAGTGGCATTAAAAGCAAAAGTCGACAGGTTTTGATAGACTTTCTAGACGTTTCTGTCAAAGCAGTGTACGCGAAAGTGTGCTTTGACAGTTCGGGGGATGTTGTGTTTTTCTTCAGAACAACAAGCACTTGTCGAAAACATTTGCGTTACTGCTGCCTTTGTTCAGTGCTTCCCACTTAACTTTAATCGCCTGGCAGCTGGTTAGTTTTTAATTTCCGATAAAAACGCAGTGTTGACAGGACGAGTTGGGGGGATTTTCGAAAACATAGTTAAGCATGTATTCAGTTTCGGTTTTGAAGTTAAAAGTAGAAGCTAAACTCTGGACGCAGAGATGACCTAAATCGTGACATACTTACTAACTTTAATGTGTTTTTATCCACGTGTTTTTATCCACGTCTGAAATGGTATGGAGTCTGTTTGTATTCAGTCTGTTACAAGTTTATTAAATACACCAACCTAAAATTAACCTACTCCAATACAAGCTGTAGCTTTCTCACAGTTCTCAGTGGCACTGTGGTGTTTTGAAGGTGAAATGTCAGTCCCCCCAACATTGTTTTGTTTGGACAAAAGTGTGTGGGACAAAGTCTGCCCTGTTTAAAAAAATATTAAAATATTCACAATGAACTGTTGACTGGTTTTATATCACCACTAGAGTCACATTAATCTTTTATTTTTATGATACAGCTGAGGGTAATTCCAGTCCTCCTTGTCATGGACTCTAAAGTGTCTCAGGCACACTCAGTCCTGTGGCATGTCTTCGCTGAGCCAAATGACTGCAACACATAAGATTATCGACCTGAGCTACTACAGTACAGCTCAGGCACCAGTCCTCAGTCATCTGTTCATTATAAACAACAAACTGGATAATCTGTGAGGTTATCCAATTTGACACTTAACTGATACAGCCTGTTTTGCTTACGGCAAAGTTTCATAACACGTTCTGACCGCAAAATTAGTTTTAGATCCCCAAATTTGTGCATGCTGATTGAATACAAGCTTTAAAATTGTCTTGTGAACTTAAGCGTGGTATAAGCATAATACAACAGTCTGGTATTTTTGTGACCTACTTTTAATACACATATGCTGTTCAACAAGGGTATCGCTTTAAGCTCTCATAACCCTATCTGTATATTAAATGACCCCCGCTTCGATCCTGTTTTCGTGGTTTAAGAGTCTGTGCTTTTAGTCTACAACTGCACCAGCTGCACAAACAAACTAGTCGCAGTATTTTCCTCATTCTGTTACACAGGTTTTCTATCACGCCTCTCTTTAGGTGTGGTTGGCAGACCAGCTCTACCTACTTAGTTGCATTCACAAAATACAGGCCGTCACTTTTCTTACTGATATTATCTGCCTGTACTTCTTTACGTGCCATATCAGGCAGCAAAATGTATTTACATGCTGTCATTGTTTTGTGGAATGGATGCTGATTTGACAATGATAGAATATTACCTTTTGTCATATCTGATTTTCACACATGCAAAGTGGTGTATAGTTAACCAGCACAAAACAAACACTTTCGGTTGATCGAGTAATTAAATTTTATTGTTAAAAATTCCAGGTATTTATTGATTCCAGATTTTTTTTTCCTGTGAGTATTGATATAACTGACAATTGAATATTTAAATTACTGGATTTTTTTAAATCTAGTATGAATAGTTTGAATAGTAAGGTCTAGGAAATAAAAAATAAAAAAATCCTCTCCTATTTGACTCTTCTCAATCTATTTCTAGGAGTACATCTGTCCCAGATGTGACTCAGGTTTCATTGAGGAAGTAACAGAAGACTCCAGGTAAGAGATTTTTGTACTATTGTTGCTATCCATTTTACTTGTCTAGACGGTATATAATGTTAAAGCTTGTGTGTTAGTCTGGAACAAGAGCAGGGACATGTACTGAAGAACGCTGATGTTGCACTGCTGAAACTTGTAGGCTCACTCTGCAGTTTTGTTCCAGGCTTACGCTACAGCTGAACAGTGCATGTTGCTAATAATGAGCCTTTTGTCCCCTTGTGTGCTGTTTCCCTCAGTCTCCTAGAGGGTGGCGCTAATGGGCTAGATGACACAGCCACACAATTTGCAGAGGTACAACTAGATCTGAAAGGTTTTGGGAGTTGAGGAAGGAATATGGGATAAAGAGGTTTAATTGACATGATTGTATGTTTTATTTTACTTAATCTTTCTATTTTCTTCTCTTACTTTACTTTTTTAAAATTTCATCAAGCTATGGCATCTCTTGTTAGTCGAGCGGCCATTTACAAGAGACATTGACAGCCCAGACTCGGAACCTAGGCTCCCTGGTGGGCGCCTGGAGAGTTTCGGTGACCTGGGAGGGCTAGGAGGGGGACCAATTGGGGGATCTGTCCCAGCAGGCCTAGGAGGATCTATGGGGGGCCTACTAGGAGCTGCTGAACACTGGGGACCAGGACGCCCCCCTCGTCTGAGCAACCAGAGGAGATACCGGTCTAGAGGCAGCAGTAGGCCAGACCGCTCGCCCGCTGTGGAAGGGTGAGTAACACACTAGTTCATCGTCTGTCCTGGCTCTCTTCTCTGCCTTGAATACTCCCACTTATAATGACAGTACAATTTATGCTCTCAAAATTCAAACAGTTCTTATTTTTGGCAATGACATTAATTGCTGTACATTTTCTGTTTGTCAGGATTGTACAACAATTTCTTGCTGGTCTTTTTGCCAACTCTGGAATCCCTGGCTCCCCTCCCCTGTCATGGTAATATGACATTATAGATCAACAAGGTGTTGGTACAATTTAAAATAGCTTTATTATTATAACAAAGGTCTGTTTGTGTCTCGTCCAGGACAGGGATGCTGCACTCTAACCCTGGGGATTATGCATGGGGGCAGGGAGGATTAGATGCTGTGATAACACAGGTAAATAAACTATGAAATAGTCTACAAAATTTGTGTTCTTCTCATGTATTTACATATGTGTCCGTGTCTGTGTAGTTACTAGGTCAGCTGGAGAACACAGGACCTCCACCAGCAGAGAAGGAGAAGATCTCTTCTCTCCCAACTGTCAATATCTCTCAGGAACAAGCCGGTCAGTCACCTCCATCTTTTTTTTCCTTCACTGTCTCACCATGTTTCTCTATTCTGTCCTCGAATTGCAGTGTTGTCATTGCTAGAGTTGTCAGGTCAATCCCCTATTTATTACTGCTACTACTAAGTTTGTGTTTCAATTAGTGCTGGCACTATTCACACCTCTTGAAGTCAGTGGTGCTGTATGTTGTTTGTTTACAAACTAATCAGTAATGTATTCCAGAAAAATGTTAAACTATCTGTCTTCTGTAAAGAAAAGCATTACTTTGCTTTAGTTACATATGCGCACTCATAGACATGTTTCCATATAATGATGTTTTTATTTTTATTGGTTTTCAACTTAAAAAAAAATAGCTAAGGACAAAGTGTCCATTTTGATGATACATAGTTGTTTCAAAAACTTCACAGCACTTAAATGTCTTGTACGCACTTGCTGCCTGTTAGGAGCTTTTGAAACTCTGTCTGTTAGGGACGAATTGCCCAGTAGCCTTGACAATATATATATTTTTGCTTCCTCATCTTTTGCTCCCCCCCAAAATTTTCTTTCCTCTTTTGGCTCTGTTCTTCTTGACTTCCTCTTCTTGGTAGGCTGTCCTATTTTACCACTCAGCTGTGACTGTGTGGTTAGTTATGCTGCCCAGTTGCTGAAGGACTGTTGATAGCTGACTTTAAGGGATAGATGAATGTCCGGGTGCCTTCTTAGTAGGGCAGGGCAATATGGCCAAAAATATTTATCACGATATATTTGAAAATTTGCGATAAAGATATAACTATAGATATAATTGATGTGAGACAAAATACTTTACACCTCCACAACTTTATTAGTGCAAAAAAAAAAAAAGCATTAGTTTATTTTCACTTAAAAAGCAGCTGTTTTTTATGTGCATTAAAGCTATATAAAACTTTAACAGTGCAAATGCAAATTCCTCACTGACACTTTAACCAAAAGGCATTTTCAGTGGAGATGGGCTGACATATCCTGAGCATAACCATGTATAATATCCACAAAAATATAAAAAGAGGTGCTTTGCAACATGAAACTGCAGTGTGCCAAATAAATAGGTCAAATATGTTTTTTTCAGAACATAAGGTGCACGGGATTAGAAGGCACATTAAGCGAAACAAAAAAGTCAGATAAATCTAACTTTACTTAACTCATTCTTCTTGCTTCCTCCACTTCTGCACCATTGATTTATTAATGCTGAATTCTCTCGCAGCTGCTCTGTTCCCATGTTCTACTGCCCGACTGATAGCCTTGAGTTTAAAATCCGCTTCATACGCATGTCTCTTAACAGGTGCCATTTTGGGGTCCTTATACACACACAATACGGTAATATTATGTTGAAGGACATTTCGTATTACTCCGCAAGGCTCCTGACTAAGGTAGCCGTAATGCTCCAACAGTCCATCAAGTGGTGCGGCTTCGTAGCTTACCAAAGTCGTACTAAAACATTTTATGACAGATTTTTGAGCACCGTGTACCAGATAAAATCGGTTTGAGGCCAATAAGTACAAGCAGAATTCATACATAAGGTGCACTGGATTATGAGGGGCACTGTCAATTTTTGAGAAAATTAAAGGCTTTTAAGAGCGCCTTAAAGTTCGGTAAATACGGTAATAATGACGGCCCGCTTGCATGTTCTACAAAAAAATGTGCATTGCTGGGTTTCCGACGAACAAAAACCAAACCAGTTCCACATCACTGAAGTTTATAAAAAACAATTCTGGTTCATCTGTTTCATTCAACGATCCGCTTTTGCCCTTCTCATTCTCTGTCGCCACCATGCTTTTTCCGCTGTATGAAAACAAAGGCACTGCACATGCTCGTTTTAACAATATTCTATCGCGATATTTAATTTTCTTATCATCATATACCGGTATTACTGTAAGCGGTATAACGTGGCCCAGCCCTACTTCTCAGGCCTTTGTCTGTACATGGGTATTGTCTTTATTCTCCGCTGAGAAATGTAGCTGTACCACTTTGTAAACATGTGCGAAGCTGTCTCAATCAAAATGCCAAGGGTGTTGATGTCAGGAAAAGATTTAAAAACACATTTCTCTTTATTAGATTGCTGTATGGAATGCCCCGTATGCAAAGAAGACTTTAGAGTTGGAGAGCCCGTCAGACAGCTACCCTGTAACCACTTCTTTCATTCAGACTGTATAGTACCGTGGCTGGAAATGGTGAGTCACATCAAAAACAGTGATTTTTAATCAAATATAACCATGCCAGAGACCATAAATGACAGTGAGGATTCTATGTGTTATATATTCACTTTGCATTTGAGCACATTCAGATCTACAGGAATCTCAAATGTGTGCTTTGATTATCTGAGTCATGATGGAAATGCCATGTAGGTGGGACCTGAGTAACACTTAACTTAAATTGAAGATAATGGAATAGAACTGATGAAGTGTTGTGTTTTAATGCCACTTCTGTATGCAAAATAATGCTTCCTTATAGTTTATTTAATGCAATGATACAATCAGAGTGTTTTTATTATTGCGTGGTGCTTTTAGTATGTTATGCTCCTCTGTGAATGTGTTATTTTGAAAATCGGCCGAGAATTCGTATGCAGTTGGGACAAAAGGTTAAAAAAAATGTACAAATCTGAAAATTTTTTTCATTCATCTTCCAGTTATTTAATGTTAGCAGTGGCGAAGCTGTGAAAAGGGCATAATTGGCTGAGCAGATTAAAACATTTTAAAAAGTGAGTCACAATCAAAGACAAAGAGCAGACTGGCGTCATTTAAAACAGGCCTGAAATAACATTCCACTTATTAAAACTCTTCTCAGACACTTAGAAACTGTTTTCTGCATTTTGTTCTGTTGCCGTGCAGCATGACACATGTCCAGTGTGTAGGAAGAGTTTGAACGGAGAAGACAGCAGCAGCCAGCCCCCATCAGAGTCCCCCTCGCTCTCCACGGACCCTCGCACACAGGAGAGATGGTCCTTCTGAGACACCCACCTGTCGCGTCCCTTTAGTTCTCCTCGCCTACAAATAAATGCTTCTCACTTCCCTCTGTTCATCTCTGTTGCACTCATCATCATCTCTGTCTGACTTTTTGTATTTTTACTTTTTTTTTTTTTTAATGCCTTTTTTTTTTTTTTTTTTCCAATGTGTT
>VUQR01012700.1:0-10805 GCA_015108515.1 Hemichromis elongatus | reverse complement strand
CACAGCAGACGCGATCCTCTCCATGATGTCATCCTTGCTTCCTCTAATGAGCTCATTTGGGAAGCCACGACTCGCTCCACCATTTTAATCAGCATAGCGGGCAGCGTTCTGGCGATTTGAGCAGCCGTCTCCGCTTTCTTTTATTCTTCGATGAACCAGGGCCAAGCCAGCTCTCCGATCAGCAAGAGCCCCGTTATCATGAGTCCGAAAAAGTAGATGTCTTCAATGTCCTCAATGTACAGTCCCGCTAGGCACACGATCCTCCATCGTGTATCCAACAGGGAACGTCCCTCCAGGACACTCGGGCTCTCCCGAACCCAGGCTTCTCTTCGAGAAGAGGGTGTCAATTTCATTTAGGGACCAGCTGATCAAATCCATAATTCCTCTTTTAGGATTTTTGAGAACAGACTGTGAGACTCTTCCAGGGTAAGGGAGAGAAGTAGACGAGACTAGACAGAGACATCAGAGCAAGCAGGGAAGATAAGGGACAGGAGAGGGAGAAAGTGCGACCGCCTTCGTCGAGAGCCAAACGAGTAGACAACTCTGCTTGTCCATCTTCTTCTCGGTTTTACTTATGTCCTTATTTAGAAATAAGTCTCCTGGTTTTGTCTTCTGTAGGTTGTGTGCAAGCAAAACAAAGAAAATCAAAAAGCTTGTCAACAAGAAGATCAGGGGCCTTCAGAGGTGGCAACAGGATTGGAAGTGAGAAGAGTACAAGTGAAAGTGTTGACTTGAGCCAAGGAGACCAATGAAATATACAGCAGGAAGCTGAATTGGAAAGTCCAGCAGAAGAACATGAGGGAGGTTTGGTGCAGCATGAAGACCATGCACAGATGAGATCAGCCATGTGCTGTACCCGTGGAGTGCAAAAAAGCCAAATGAGGTTCCAATGAGACTTGAATTCAAATCACTGGATTCAGAATCCAGAGTGCTAACATTAAACCATGGAATCCTGCCAGAAGCAGAAGAAAGTTCTCTGTCAAACACCCATAAAACTGTGGATCCTGGTAAACCGATGGGGATTTCTACATGGCAAGCCAAATTTTGCATGTCAAAGCAAGTCCCTGCTTGACATGACCCATGTGGCATGTCAGAGATCCTCGTTAGTGTAGTGCCCAGTATGTCTGGCTGTCATGTAGAAAACCATAGAAAACCAAGGTTTGATTCCCCGATGGGAACTCACCAGCTCCTTGTCTTTGATTTGGCTTTTACCTGGAATGACCACACACCTGTTAAACGCACACTATGCGCTATCCTGCAATAATTCCATCATTCAGAAGACATTGTGGAATTTCTCCACCAGATCCTGGTCAATCTAATACTGTAGTCCTATAATTGGCTTGAAGAAAAAAACATAAATTCCATTCCATTCCATTCCGTTCATACTCCAATGGCTGCATCGGAGAGCAACTTGGGGTTAATATCTTGCCCAAGGATATTTGGCATGCAGACTAAGGGAAGCCAGGAATCGAACCACTAACCTTTCAATCACTAGAGGACCTGCTCTACCACCATGAAAAGAGATGCTATCTTGAGATCACAATTTGGATTGTTATGGAACCATAACTGAGGGAATGTTTGAAAAATGACACTAATGGCAGTTCCCTGCTTCTCAGTAGTCCTACGTGATCTGTCATAGGCGTACTGAAATGTACGAAAGCATTGAAATATTCATGACTACAGTAGAAGGATGTGCCGTTGTTGTAGTGTAGAGGTTATTACGTTCACCTAACACACAAAAGGTCCCTGGTCCGAAACCAGGTGGAAACATGCTTATTTTCTTGTGCGTCCTGATACAAAAGTGTTTGACTGCAGGCATTGCTTTATCTTGTGGGGTTGCACTGCTGTTTGGGACACAAAGGAGAGAAAGTACTCAAATTTGGTACAGGGCTGTTTTCTACCTTTGGAAGCTGTTTGAGGATGGAAAAATACTTTTAGTATTTCACAGTTGTGGATTTGGCACTTTCACAACTGGAAATAGTCATATTTGTTACAGGTCATGTAGTTATATGTTGAATTTGGAAGGCTTGATTTAAAAAAAATGTTAATTTTTTACATTAGATTATTGTTCAAGCACTTTATGATACTACAGCAGCTGGTATCAGTGTTCACCAGCACCATGTATAAAAATTATTCTGTCGACCATCAAAATATAATCTGAGGGAGAAAAATAAAGTGTGGGCATATGTGGAGTCACAGTTGTCCATGTCTGTTTTTTGTTCTCTGCAGATGTCCAACAGCTGCTGGTGATCAAAGAAGAGGAACCCCATGAATGGAGTAACAGTCCAGACCAGAAGGCCCCAGAGCTTCTCTATATAAAGGAGGAACAAGAAGTACTCAGGAACCGTGAGGCGGGAGAGCCACTTAATGATCTAAAGAAGGCTAATATCGTCAGGTTCCAACTCACTGCTGGGCCTGTGAAAACTGAAAATGATGAAGAGAAACCTAACTCTTTCATTCTCCTTCAGAATCAAATGGGAGAGGCAGAGCCTCCACTTTGCAGCTTAGCTAAACAGATAAAAACAGAAGGTAATATAGACGACTGTGAAGGATCTGGACCCAGATCATGGAACCCAGGTCCAAATACTGATAAGAAGGCTTCAGACTCTTCTGCGACTGATGTCTCAGATGATGATGATGATGATGATGATAGTGACGATGGAGGTGATGATTGGCAGGAACCTTTGTCAGATTCTGGACCTCCAAATGATGACGGTGAAAATTATCAGGGAGCTCCTACATCAAGTGCAAACGGACTCAAATCTCCAAAAAGCAAGTGGCCTGTTCAGAGGCTCATGACAAGCCATTCAATGGAAACTTCATCCGGGCATTTGGGAAATGTAGATTCATCCAGACAAGACAGACATTTTATCTGTGGTATTTGCGGAAAACGATTCACACAAAAACAAAATCTTAAGACACATATCCGAATTCACACCGGAGAAAAACCATTTCATTGTGATTTTTGTGGAAAGTGTTTTCGACATCTCTATAGTTTCAAGGCACACATCAGAATCCATACAGGAGAGAAACCTTTTGTATGTGACATCTGTGGTGAAAGGTTTACGCAACAGCAAAATATCAAAAGACACATCAGAGTTCACACAGGTGAGAAACCATTCAGTTGTGGCATTTGCGCGAAAAGATTTACACAGCAGGTGGACCTGAAGAGACATATGAGAGTTCATACAAGAGAAAAACCATTTGGTTGTGATCTTTGCAGTAAAAGATATAACCGGAAAACACAATTAAGCGCACACATGAGGGTTCACACAGGAGAAAAACAGTTTGCTTGTGACATTTGTGGTAAAAGGTTTAACCGGATGGCACTTGTTAAAGCACACACAAGGGTTCACACAGGAGAGAAACCATATGGCTGTGATGTCTGTGGCAAAAGATTTAACAGGAAATCGCATCTCAAAGCCCACACAAGAGGCCACACAGGAGAGAAACCACATGGTTGCGATGTCTGCGGCAAAAACTTCGTACATCAACGTGATCTCAAGATCCACATCAGAGTTCACACCGGAGAGAAACAGTTCAGCTGCACTGTATGTGGGAAGAGATTCACCCATCAGGGAACTCTGACAAGACATATGAGAGTCCACACTGGAGAGAAGCCATTTAGCTGTGGCGTTTGTGGTAAAACATTTACTCAGAAGGGAAATCTAAACAGACATGTGAAAACTCACACGGAGTAACAACTTTGAAGGTTCAGAGAATGCACTTACTTGCTAATGAATAATTTGGATGGATCTTTTTTGTTTTTTTGGTTGATTCAATCTGTTCAATCTGTTCATGTTATTGGGTGCTTTGAAGAATGCCCTGTACTGTATGAAAAATACAGATTATGGATGATGACATTTGTAGTTGGGTGGTACTGTGTGCTCAAAGTGATGCAAGCCATATTGAAATTGGGGAACATATTACTTGAATTCAAGATTGCATTTATTTATACATTTTCTATATACAAGGTACGTAACCATGTTTTGGTATGATATTTTTAATAATATTCTGCACTTTAGCATTTATTTTGTTTTTCTGAATGAACTAGAATTCGGGGGGGGGGGTTAAGAATAAGATGGGTGTGCACCAAAGTAACTTGGGAACAGCAGGACCTCAGTCAAACAAACAGCAGCTAAGCTGGATGTAGTGATGTTGAATTACACAGAACTATTTGGACACATCTACTTGTGTAGAACTTAGGCGCCTTGAGACGACTGTTGTTGTGATTTGGCACTATATAAATAAAATTGAATTGAAAATTGAATTACTCCTAATAGTTTTTTCTGGTATGGAGTATATCAACTAATGCTATTTTGGTTTCTTAAATTTGCATTTAATTTAAACTCCTTATTGTATTGAGATTTTGTATTTAATCACTTTCTTCACTTTTGGTTGCTCTAACGGTGACTTATCAAATTCCTGGATAAATAAAATATTTATTCTTCTTGTGCTTTTTGCTTTTTATTTAAAACTTGATGTCATCCATTATCATTCATTTTCACAATTCTTATATCCTGTGGCATTGTTGGATATAACTGTTATGAAGGATAGAAACAGGATCTTGGGTTGACAATGATGTTGGATTGCAATGCAAAAAATGGAGGCTTATGATAGATACAGAATAGATAGTACTGTAAACACTAAAGATAAGCATCTTGCAGAATATTAACCCATTCATTGCTTAGTTACATGATTAATTATTGCACTGAACTGGTCGGTAACCATCTGGCGATCACAAAAGAGCAATGTATATTTCCCAAACACCTTGTGTGGAAGCTGTTAACTTGTCTTCAAACTCTTGCCAGTTACTCTCAGAGCAGCTTCAAAAATGCAGCACAGACTGGAAACAAAACATGTTTTTAAATTAAAAGTTGTGCCTCAGCATTGCAGCAATGACATTTATAAGCCACAACTTTTACTTTGAACCCAAATGATCCCAGTATAGGGCAGTCCCTTCTTGCCATTATTAACAGCACTGTCCTCTAGTGTGGTTGTGGTAAATTTCAAATATGCAGTAGTGTAGCTACTGCTTAAGAAACCTGGCCTTGATCACACCATATTGGTTAATTCTAGGTGTTAGAAAAATTCTCTTATGAAGTGAGAAACACAGAATAGCGAGCTCCAACACATTCAGTTTACTTGGAAGGAAGCAATACCATACAAAGTGAATTTCTAAGTGAGTCCTTTCCGGGGCAATCCTGCGAGTAATAAAAACAAAACACGTAAACACAAAAGTACGGACCTGACACATCAGAATCTGTGAGCTGTTGATTTTCGCCCCCGATTGCGTGTCTGAGAAAGCCGACATTTCACTAATTCTGATGCGTCGGGTCCTTGTTATGTGTTTATGTCTTTGTGCTGAATCAGTTTAACTGCTCTCATTTACTGTTTTAGCTGTTTGATGGTTATTGAAATAGCTTTGTGAGGTTTAACCTGAGATTTTGGTGTTTCTGGCAAAATACATTTATATCTAAGAGTCGATTCAGGATTTAATAACTCAATATCGCTTTATTCAAGTTCCTCAGGTCGCTCTATCCACCTGCACTTTCAAACATACATACACAAAGGACTACAGTCCCTGTCAGTACTCTTGCTGCAACAGTTTGGATCAACTGAATCCTTTTCAGAGACTTTTTAGACATCCTGACAATAACAAATTACAATAGTCCAGCCTAGAAGTAATAAATGCATTAGCTAGTTCAACATCAGTCTGAGACAGCATGTTTTTAATTTTCGAGATATTGCACAAATGGAAGAAAGCAATGTTGGTGTGTGTTATCTGGCTTCATGGATAGATAAAGTTGCGTGTCCTCTGTGTTGTAGTGAAAATGTATACTATGCCTTCTAATGTTATTGGTTGCATTTTTACCCGGGCAGTGGTTCTAAAACTTTTCACAATGAGTACCACCTCATAATATATATGGCGCTTAAAGTACCACCCTATTGACCGACATTAAAGTACAGTAGTATAGCCCTATTTAACCCATATACAGTTTACACAAGACAATTTTATTTATCATAACTATAGCTGTGTTGCTAGCCACCATGTAGCACAACATTATATACCAGCTAGTCCAACTTCAGTAACCCTACAAACTTCACTGCTGTTTAGTCTTTATTTGTGTTGGAAGTGATAGCAGTTCTGTACATTTTCATTTTTGCTGTGGCGGTTAAGCTGCTAGATATTTAGCTTTACAACCCTCCTGGCCGCAAAGGATTACGGCTCACAAAAGAAGTGGATTGCATTCTCCTGGCTACTAGGAGCTTCGGCACCCAGGTGATAGTTCCTGACTCAATGACGGCATCTCCCACGCCCCCAACGTTTCTCCCTGGGGCCTCCGACTCATCGATGGTGACTGGGATCACAGCACGGTGGCATAGTGGGAAAGGGGTGTGTTTTTACCATCAGCATGACAGCACTGTGCCTCATCTGCAGCTTTAAGGCCTGGGGAAACCAGCCTGTCAGCGCTCTGTAGCGTCTATGACCGCTGGAGATAAGGAAAGGCTGCTCTTATTAGAGGACTCACGATCGGGGAGAGGTTTTCTAGTTGACTTGGGCTCCCAGAAGAGCCTCGGGAACTCTTGTGTTGTCTTTGCATACCTCCACAATGGTATATTATTTAATCTTAAAAAAAATTGGAGATTTCTCGTGTACCACCAGTGGTACGTGTACCACTGTCTGAGAAAGACTCACCGAGGGGAAGCATGTATGCAAACGGAACTGGTCCTACCACAGAATCCTGTGGAACTCCATAATTAACCTTAATTAATTAGAGGACTTAGTTAATGGAGTGCTAGGATTAAAATGATTTAAAAAAGCTGTTTTTATTATTTTCTATATACACATTGCGATGTGCTCATTTAAGTGTTAGCACTCTGTGTTTTGAGGGTCAGATTGATTCAGTGGTTTGAGTGAATTTAAATATTGGGATTTATGTAGTGATGAGCTCTCAAATCTGACTGAAACTCAAATAAACCATTCCTCTTTGGCTTATCAGTTAGCTGTTTTACAACTACTCTTTTAATATTTTTTATAAAGGGAAGGTTGGAGATAAGCTAAGAAAGCTTGATCAAATCATAGTTTAATTACTGCCACCTTAGAGGCTAACAGCCCATCCAAAATGTACCCACTTCTCTTGACGTGTAACATCTGGGATAGGCTCCAGTAAAGAAAAGGCATGGAGGTGGTTTCTCAGTGTGATTTATTGATGTTACTTTCGCCATCATCATTACAAAATGGTTTAAATCAGATTAGTGCCACTAATAATTCCCCAAAGACCGTGAACACAACATCATATGCAATTATTCTTTTGTACTGATCATCTATTCAGCAATTTAGAAATACGAATGTGATGAAAAAAAGGTAACGCCTTGTTCAAATGTCCTGCTCTGTCGTGCAGAAACACCAATGACCAGAACACTAAAACTGTATAATAAATCAGTCATGTGGCTTTATCTGCAGACGCTACAACTAAATGGTCTCTCTCTATCACCCCCATGTGAACCCCTGTCTGACATTTTAACTTTTTTTTTAAACAAAAAACTGCAAACTGTTGTCCTGTCTTGTGTGTCGTAAGTAATCTGCTTTAATTTAATTAAATATTTTACTTGTTTTACGTCTAATTTTACAACGAAATGGTTTCTCTGGTGTGTGAAATCGTTTTTGTCCTTCTGCACCACTGTTTAAAAGTTGACATTTAGAGTCCAACATCGGTTTCCCCCAATTACCATCATCTTCATTGCTGCTGCTTTCAGTTTCAGATGCAAATTCTGATGAAGATCCGTGCAAGTTAGAATCATCAATGCTGCTGCTGCTGCTTTCGGTTTCAGATGCCGATTCTGTTGAAGATCTGTGCCAGTTACAATTATCAATGCTGCTGTCTTCAGTTTCAGAGCAAGATTCTGATGAAGGTCCCTGCAAGTTAAAACTATCAATGCTGCTGTCTTCAGTTTCAGAGCCAGATTCTGACAGAGGTTGACGCAGGTAAAAAATTTTATTTTTGCCATCTTCAGTTTCAGGTTCAGAAGCAGACAATGGCTCCTGCCAATAATTATCACAATCACCATCCACAGTCCCATCTTTAGTCTCATTAAAGTCAGAAGCCTGTACATCAGTGTTCAGTGGTAAACAGCTACTGTGATCAGAGCTCCCAGTCTGTTGACTTCTTTTATTGTCCTCAGTTTCTGTTTTCATGTGTTTACCTGATCCTCTGGTTTGTATCTGTACTACCCTGCTATTGACAGCTGGGCTTTGATGAGGTGGTGGGGACTTCTGTTTCTTTTCATCATTTTCACTCTTCACATGAACAGAAGTGAGCAGGAAGCTGGTGATATCAGCCTCCTTTATCCTATTAAGACTCACTTTAACCTCTTTGCCATTTACGTGATGTTCCTCCTGCTCCTCCTTTATTTGGCATTCTTTGCGTTCGTATTTTATGTGGGGTTCTTCCTGTCCCTCCTTTTTGTGGTGCTTCTCCTGCTCCTCTATATGATGCTCCTCCGGCTCCATCTTTATATGATGCTCCTCCTGCTCCTTCTCTATACGATGCTCCTCCTGCTCCATCTTTATACGATGCTCCTCCTGCTCCATCTTTATACGATGCTCCTCTGTATGATGCTCCTCCAGCTCGATCTTTATATGACGCTCCTCCATTGTGGGGCCTTCTTCCTGTTTTTTCTGTAACTGGAGATGATCTATGATCTGCTGTTTCAGACCAGCATTCAACTGAGATGGAGCATCGTGGGCGTCTGCATTGAAAACACATGTGCATAATGGATGAGTGTCAGTCTGCAGTTATAATATTATTTCCAAAATAAAAGGACACTTGTATTTTTGGAAAAATATTTCCAATCACAGTTATTTAAGAACAGTATTTATCTTATTAAAAATGGTGAAAAAGTCTCAGTTCCGGTTCACAGTTGATGGACTCTGCTTCTGTTAATCAGCTACATCCCTAAAGTCCTCCATTCCACTCACAGTTATCACCCAGCTAACAGCCTGACCTCATCTGGACAACTTGAATAACAACTGAATGATGTGTACTTTCTCGCCTGCTCTTCCTTCTGTATATCAGCCGCTCCACCCCATGTCACTGTTCTTTCAAACTCCTGAAGTTTGTAGATGAAACCACCTCCACTCAATACTGTCAAAACAGTGGAGGTGACTGCCGACTTCATGATGAACCAACCTCAGCTCATCTCATCTTTCTACACTTAGCCCAGTGGACAGTTGTCCATTTCCTTAGAACCACCAGGTCTCATTCTCTGTGCTGAGATGGTGATTGGCTACTACCCGCCTTCTCTCCAACAGAAGTCAGATGACCTTCCTGATGCAACCGTTTAAGAACCCATATTCTGACTCCACAATAAACAAACATCACAAAATCACTGACAACATGTCCATGTCCTCCACAGATGTGCAACTCTTTATCTATATTTACCTTTCCTTAGTTTAAATCACAAAGTAGAGCAGCTGCAGCAGTCAATTGTAGTCATTTATGGATAAAATGACGTCCAGCCATATGCAAGTTAGTGCCATCACATATTAAGTTATTATGTCATCTAGTAGTTTTTATACACTTTTGTAGGAATAATGCTAATGTAATAGGCTACAATAAAAAATAATTTAACACTTACTTTTCCTGACTTGTGACTGTATTAACCCCGATGTTGCTATTGGAGGTACGAATAAAACCATTTTGAGAATTCTGGGGTCACCTGGTCGAAGACTCGTCACTGGACACATCGCCAATCCGTCTGGCAATCTCGGATACGGAAATCTGAAAAATAACAAGCCATCCAGATGTTCAGCGTTGTCAGCAGCCTCTGATGACGATCGGCAACGTGTGAAAGTAATGGTTCGAATAAACAATCATTTTGTGTTTCGCCATTGCTCCGTTTTCTGTTGGTCTCAACAATAATCCAAATACGGCTGCTAGAGCATGCTAGAGGTATGCTGTTGGCTACACTATTAGAACTAATTCTTCTCATATTTTCAGATTAATTCTTGGATCCAGAATATAGCTGCATGGAAAGGAGACTCAAATTTCAACTATTCATTTTAACTAGAGACATCTATGCACAAGTCAAGCATGGAATTAAATCTTTAAAATGTATACAAGAAAATACAAATTTGGGGAAAGACTTACTGCTTGGCTCCATTTAAAGAATGAGTGGTGCCAAAGGCAGCTGGAGTTATGACTTGTGAAGGCTTTTCCTTTATGGGCAATGATGTCATCACAACTCTCTCATAGCTGGAGGAAACAACAGAAACATCAAAATGTTGAATTCAACATGACATAACTGCTAGTGGCATTAGTGACTCACTGTTCCTATCCTATGAATCACAAACAACAATAAAGAAAAATTCCCAAAACTACATTAAACCGACAGCTTATGCCACAGAGCAAACATCAAAACACATTCATTTGTAGGGATGGGTATTGATAAGAATTTCACGATTCCGATTCCATTTTCGATTCTCTTTAACGATTCGATTCTTTATCGATTCTTATTTTTTTAAAAAGGAGAACACACAGGTCGATTAGCTTTGAACTTTGTTTTATATCTTATCTTTGAACAAGACAGAAATGTAGGAGTAGCGTGACCTTACAAACCCAACAGTGAGATCTTAAGAGATCCACAGCCTACTACTCCTCGATGGGGGGCCACGAGGACCCCAGAAAAAAACAAGTTGTAAATGTAAAATAATAATAAAATAAATATTCTTTTGTAGCAATAACAAAGTATAACGTAAATTATTCAGTGGCAATGACACAAGAATGTCCAGTAACATTTAC
>VUQR01012699.1:17695-54564 GCA_015108515.1 Hemichromis elongatus | reverse complement strand
AACACAACAGCGGCAACATCGTGGAAATGTAAGTGAACATCATCTACTTACTTCAGTTGTGTGTCTTCTCACAGATGCTTGTAGTAAAGACTTGAGTTCCTTATTGAATAACAAAATAAGAATTTAAGCTCAATTTTCACTACTTTTAGTCCTAATGGGAAAGTTATGCCCGAGCCCCCTAAATAAAACTTTTACCCCTCCCTCTGTCCTCTCCCTTTCTTCCTGGATGAAGACTGATTTTCCTTGTCTGTAAGTCCACGTTTTTTCTCCCTTTTTCTCTTCGGTTTGTATATGACACACTTCCCCCTTCAATTTGACTTCTAACTCCCTCCCCTTTAACTCCCTCCGTCTGGTTTACCGCCTGTTGAGGGGAGGAGAAAAGTGACTACTCCACATACACATTGCTGCTCTCTCCTTCAGTGCAGGGGATGTGTGTGTGATTCGAAGGTCGATTCGATCCACGATTTGATTCCATTCTATTTGAATCTGGGAAATTTTGCCTCAGACAGTCAGAGAAATTATAATTCTGATCATTTATCAGTACATATCCATATTTTTATATCTATAAAAATAAAGCAGAAACTTGAAACTTTATCAGAGGTGTGAGCATCACAGCAGATGCCTTTGTGTCAAAGTAACTGAGCATAAAACACAGAAAAACATGAAGGTGATTTTTCCTGGCCTGGCTTTAACCACCATAAAAATATTCTGCAGTAGAACAAAAGTTGAAAAAACATGAATCAACATATAATCATATGAAAATTTCTTCAGTATTAAACAACAGAAATTAGGCTTTCTTGTCGGAAGTCAGTTAAATAAATAACTACATACATACATACATACACTGGTGGGTAATAAGTGAATAATACAGGAAACAGAGATTTTTAGATGGGAAACTGTTCCTGAAGTACAATGAAGAGATGTGCATGAGGTTAACGCAAAACAGCAAAAGTAAGAGGGAATTCATGATGATTTTATATGAATTAAATGTAAAGCGTAGTTTGGATCTTCATTTGCTGCTGGTTCAGTCATTTTTGGTTGGAGAGACACAAAACCAGAATCTAGCGCAAAAAAAAAAAGATGTAAACACAAAGCGCAGACCCACCGACGAATCAGAATCAGTGAGCTTTTGGCTTTCAGACACAGCCCTGACCACATGTCCGCATACCTGCCGTCGGGTGAGAAAGCTGACATCTCACTGATTCTGATGCGTCGGGTCCGCCCTCCGTGTTTACGTCTTTGTGCAGAAACCGTGTACCTGATTTACTCATTTACCGGTTTTAGCTGTTGGTTGTTGAAATTTGGTGAGATTTAACCTGAGATTCTGGCGTTTCAGGCAAAATAAATTTATATTTAATAATCGATTCCGGATTTTAATGAATTGACATTGCTTTATTCAAGCTAGTGAAAAAGGCCTCCAGCATGGAGCATGGAAGCTTTAAAGAGCCCTTTAAGAAATGTCAATGCAAAACCGGATCACAAAGAATAACTTATTCAGAACATATATGGTTAATGTTTCATACCGAGCTGAAAATACATTTCGACAACAACCATAAAAATACAAACAAAAGAAAATTACTTTGGCGATTGATTCTTCTGAAAGACTTCACCGCATAGTGTGGAGATGTCTCACATTTAAGGTCATTTAGTAGAAAAAGTCACAACTATTAAAGGATTGAAAGAGTGTTTCCGAAGGCTGCTGTAACTGCAACACATGCATAGCAAACACGTACAGAAAGCCCCACAAATGCTTGTGTGCTATCTCTTTTGGCATCTGAAACTGTGACATGTAGGTCATCCTCATGCAGTCTTGTATATACATTGCAAAAATGTCCCCAGACACATCATATTTGGATTATTACTGTGACCAAAATACGAAGGATGTATTGACAAAATCTGTTCCACGGTGCTATCAGTGGTAGAAAACCCCATAGGACACTTTTGAATGTGAGATTTTAATAGAAGTGACACAGAAGCTGCACTGCTGATTGCAGAGGCAGTAATATTTTTATGAATCTGCCTCATGTGCAAAAAGATGAGAAGAAAATTTCCAAGAAATTAAACGAGCATACAATTATTTGTTACAAAGCTTGAAGCTAACAAAGAGCTTGTCATATTGGTTTGTATCCAGTGGCCTCCGATAGCTTTTTAGAGGTTTTTTAATCTTTTTCGATTTTTCTCACATGCAGTAATGTCCATAAGTCTTAAGCCAATTACTTTTTAATTCTTTATTTCTTTCTTATTTGCTTCAGAGGAGCCAGACCTTCTTGTAAATTTCTGAAAGTCTTTCAAAGTTTTTCTTTGGACATTGGCTGCTTTTTCACTCAGGAATGTGTAGTGGTTTGTTTACCCACTTCACACTGACCTATAAATCCTTCATGCATAAAAAAGATATGAAACTCAAGGGATGACTCTACACATAAAAGACACGTTAGCAAAGAACACATTTTAAATTGTATCTTTAAGCACTTTCACACAAGAATCTTATCCTTTAGTTGATTCATTTCCAGTTTTCTAAACTCTCATCAGAAAATAAGGGTGTAAGGGTGGATGTCAAGAAGCTATTCTTATGGAAATTAAACAGGAAAAAACACATATGTCTGCCAAATACTAAGAACTGGACTGATAATCACTGCCAACACGGATTGATGAATCCGAATTTGACATTTTAGGTTCAAAATATCATCAATATGTATGGAGGAGTTCAGCAGAGAGTTACAAAAGTGAGTGTCTATTGTAGATCCATCTGTGAAGCGTGGTGGAGGCTCTGTCGTGGTTTGGGTTTTGTCAAAACTAAAAAGTACTGACATGTTTAACCTATCATGCAATACCATCTGAAAAGCATCTGATCTGGTATCACTCTCATTTGTCAACACACTGCGAATGAGGAAGTTTGAAATGGTCAGCCAATCACAAGCATGCTAGCTTAATGGTAGAGGAACTAAAGAGCCATACACACCTATATTTTGAACGTTATGTCATGGCTAATATAGTTGAGGCCAAGAATTAAAAGAAGGAACTGAAAATTATTATAAAAACAGGTCCACTTCAGCATTCTCAAATTAATTGAATTTTATTTATGTAGCTCCATATCAGAACAGCGGTTATCTCAAGGGACTTTATTTTAAAAGGGAAAGACCCTTCAGTAACTTATTATAAATTGATTAAAGCCACTGGAAGTAAATCTCAAATTAAAACTCATGTCCTTCAAAGAGGAATTACTTGTATAGAAGAAAGTCATTTTGGACACACAGATCAGATCAACTCTCCTGTACATAGAAAACCAAGCATTATTAATTGCATGCAGTGAGCCAAAATCTGGTAATTCCCTATTAATTCTGGCTCCAGCACAAAAACATTAGTTCTGCTTAGTCATGAGTCTGACAGGGCTCGCATCGCAAAAGCAAATCCGCACCCTGCAGGGCTTCATGGGGAACTGACCTCCCACAAGGAGCCCAGCGGAGGTTTCCTTTTTTTCCCCTCCTCCACTTGCCCAGTGTACGGTACACCGTATTGTTTTTCCAATTACAACCTGTCTCCGACCTGTCTTCCCATGTGATGTCTGTGCTATGTATGTATGATTGGGGCGGTCCTATTTCACTTTTCTATTTCAAAGTTTTCATGTGACAAATACAGGTTTCAATAATTAATTCAACTGTCCAGTTTTCCATTTCAGATGTACTCTGATTAGTCACAGCTTTACAACCACTTGCAAAACATTTGTTCTAGCTGCAGGTGTAAATCTAAGAACTCTGGGCTCCCAGTTTCTTAATAAAATAATCCCATTGGAATTTGAGTGAGCTCTCTCCAGCTGTGGACACCTGGAAATGTCACCTTTAACCCCACCTGCAAAGTCCAGCGCCTGTGTGAACAGGATAAAAGTGAGGTCGGACTGTACTTCACAGCAGGGAAGACTATATGTTGCTGGGGGATTAGACATGAAGTGGAAACAATGCAGAAAATTTTAATGTGCAGTTTTTTGAGGGGTGCGCCGTCGGAAACAGGTGGCTGCACAACAACGGCTGGCAGCTAAACACAATAAAAGGACTGAGTGCACAATTATTTACTGAAACACAAAATTAAAGAAGAAGGGAAAAGTGAAGAATTTCAAATCATGGAACCATCTTGGATCTTTTTATAAGATTTCCCTACGCTCGGAAGTTTCACAGATGTCCTCCTTTTCTACAGTTTATGGATACAAAGGTTGTATACAGTAACATATGTGTAGTACTGGACTGAACAAATCAACACTGAAAAAGATTAAAACTAAACCTAAATATTTTAAAACAAGGAAACCCACTATGGAAACTTTCTGATACTAAGATAAAAACTTGCATAATTAAAAAACATATAACTGTAACAACTCTGAAAAATTGTTAATGATGCAAATTTTACCGGAGAATCCTGATAGAGGACTCCACCTGCTGGACGTCCCGCAGTCGTTGCAAACAATGTCATTTAAAAGAAAACAGAGAGACAAATGAATAAAGGGAAGTTGAATACGTTGAAGACTACATTAATCCAAACACACCTTTATTTTTATAGCAATCATCAACATGCTTAACAAACCGATGTGCAAGGTTAGTATCACTGTGGGTGTGGGGCCTGCCTCCATGATGAATGTGACTGAAAGAAGGATGTTGTACAGATTTTTTTACAAGATGGTAGTGAGACCTGCTATGATGTTTGGTTTAGAGGCACTGACAAAAAGACAGGATGCTGAGTTTAAGAATATAAGATTATTATTGGGACTGACCCAGATGGACAAGATTAGAAATGAGTGAGTCAGAGGGACGGCTAAGGAGACAAAGTTATAGAGACGTATGCAGAGGAGAGTTTTAAAACAAAGCTGCCAGGCAAGAGGAAAAGAAGGAAGGCCTCAGCATATTTAGCAAAAAAATATATAACACATAATATTATTGCAGTATTCAGTGTAATATGTTTCAGTTTATATTTTTCTATATTTCATATTCACACTGTCACAAATGCAGTTTCCCCACTGTGACTATCGGTAATCAAGTATCCTGATTCTAATTGGATCAAAAATCTTTGCCTTTTTCCTCATGTGTCACAGACTGGAGTGTACTCTTTGCTCACAGTGTCACATTAACCAAAGCAGAAAGTTAAGTGGTGCATGCATTGCATTAACGAATGGGTGACACATAAAAGATCAACATGAGGAAACAGTCAGCGCCTAAATAGACCAATGAAACTTTGCTGTGCAGCCACAAGTCAGCGTGATCCCAGGCTTTAAAAAGGGCGGATTAGGTTCTGTAGCTCCTATTAAAAAGTGACAGTCCACTCTCACAACAGCCAATTATAGTGGATCATCAAAGAAACTTCTTTACTGCAGATTACTGGTAGTTTACTTGCACAGAGGAGGAAAGCACATTTTGATCCTTCCCTGCAGATGTTTCAGTGAAAGAAACTGAGCAAACAGTACAGAGTCTGAGTTAAATTAGGCTATCTGACCTCTAAATAGAGTGAACAACTCTACAGATTTTACAGATTCAGTGAATAAATACCCATCTTTAAACTAAGGGATTATTGAATAAGAAGAAACACAGACAGTTTGAATGTGCTGCATCAAAGAATCTGAAACCTGCTTTTAGTTTGTCATAGGTTGAGCCATGTATGGAGGTCCCGGTGGGCCAGTTTAGTTGTAGCTCGTCAATGGCAAAAAAAATACTGCCTCACTTTGGAAAAATGAAACACTTGATCATCACAGTATGTTAAAATTAAATTTCAGGGATATCAATCTATCTATTTAGGAAGAGCAAAACACTATGGTAAAGGCAATGGTTCTGCGGGTGGTGGCCACAGACCATTGCTATCCCTGACTGATTTTTATCTAATTTTCCTTCTTACTAGTGTGCTCGACTCATGGTGTAGTTGTACCAGGATGATAAAGATGCCTGCCTGCAACATCATCAAGCATACCGATTTGGTAGTGTGCCAGTTTTGATTCGGGGAGGCATATCATTGGAGGATTGCAGAGATCTACCTGGCTGCTGATAAAAAAACCCTCAGACTCTTGGTATATGTTGTGTTGTTACAGTGGGCCCTAGGATCCTCTTGGTGCAGGACAATGCACTGTAGGCATTTCCTGGATGACAAAGGCATTGATGTCACTGACTGACCCTCACATTCTCAAGACCTGAATTCAATTAAGAACCTTTGTGATGCTATATAGCTATACATCCAATGGTGCCAGCTCCACTACAGAGTATCCATGAACTCACTGATGTTCTGATCCAGGTTCAGGAAGAGATCCTCCCAAGGTAGCATGCATTGTCTCATCAGGATTGTGCCCCTTGACACTTTCTATGAGCAGTGGCAAAGACGCTAATAAAAATCCAAGCTAGAGAAAAATCAGCATGGAGGGATAAGGAGAGAGCAGTGATCTGTGGCCACCACCTGCTAAAACGTTCCCTGTCTCAGGGTTGTCATGTTGTTTCCTCTCCGGTAAACCTGTTCTCACTTTGATTTGCACCAAAGCAACTGAAACTGATGCACAATGGCTTATGCTTCCTAACTTTATATCTAACTTTTAACTTTACATATTGTGTTCCTTTAATCTTTTGAGTAGTGTATTTTGCAGCTATTCACCAACACTGTATTTAGTTTTCTGCTAAGTTCTTTGCCCCAGTGTTCCTGTAGCCTCATCGTTCAGCATTGTATCTTCTCGTTCTTGACCATCACTCCTTATTTTTGGAAGAAAATCCACCTGTAAACTATTGATCCACACTGATATTCTTACCTTTAATACCTAACCTACTAAGACCCCACATATTTATATAGGGATATTACATTTAGTTTTTCTGCACATTTTTATTGTTCTGCTCAACACAGACTTATTGAATTCATCTATAAATCCCAAACAATAGCTTGGATCTCAGGAAATTCGCAGTGCTAAACACATTGGCTGGAATATATGTAAAACATGCACATCTGATGGCCGTAAACAATAATAAAATGTAGACTATGCACATTAAATTTAAAAGATTACAATAAGATGAAGCTGTTCCAGTGCAGCTTAGGCTTAGTGCTGTAGAAGAAAGCATTTAGTAAGACAGACTTGTCGATTTAAGAGGCACATTTCTTAAATGGGTCAGGCAGTTAGCGTCAGCTCTAACAGGAATAAAGTCGGTCTGTAAAACAAAAGAGGGATCCGAACTGCTAACCACAATTCATTACCTAATCATGCTGCAAACAATTTACTCATTGTTACCAAAACATTGTTTCTCTTGCGTTAACCAGGATCTCATGCTCATTTATATAACAAAAAATAAAATTTCTGCTGTTGTCAGGATTTTTAGGCTGAGGCCATGAGAAAAGAAACTGCTTTGCTTAAGGTCTCACAGCGAGCTATATCCGAAACAGAGCAGAAAGATGTGTGTTAGTGATATCAGAGACCAGATGTACATTTACATCTGAAACCCAAACAGAAAAATAAGAGTTTCTGAGCAGCCCACACAGGTTGTCTATGTCAAAACAGCTAAAGCTTTAAATTCCACACATCATAAATGCATCTACATTTCAGCATTAAGGTATCTTTCTTATTGCATGTTGACCTTTTCACTACAGTCTCCTCTCTACTGGCCATTCTTGTGATTTGCATAAATTTGATTTTAAACTGTCATTGAGAGTTTTGAGAAATCATATGTTGAGAAATAGATTCCCGATTCAACTTTCTGCTTTACCTTTCTCGAGCAAATTCATGTAACTTTAAGTGAAGAAACAGAGCTGGTTGTGAATTCCTCTTTTCATTTCAGATGGCAATATTTCTGCAACACTGTAACTTTGACTACTTTGGAATATTACTTTGGAATACTTTGGAAAATTATACCAAAAAGCCCCCTTAAATCACAAAGTACATGTCACATTAACCCCTTAAACCATAGACCAGTCATTCTCAAACTCATTCCAATCTGACATATTAAAACCACACCCAGACCATCATTCACAACTCTGATCATTACACAAACAAGAAATGAAGACACAAAGAATTTCCTTTTTGTTTTCTTTTATTCTTATTTGAACTTAATTCCCAAGTTAAGATTTTACCAACCATCAACCTGATATAAGAATCTAAAGATCTTTCATGGCATTTAAAGGTAAAACCAGTCTGCAGACTCAGAGACTGGATAACATAATACAAACGTTTTATTTGTATAGATTTGAGAATAATAAGAGGAACTCACAACTGGGGTGACTCTTGAGAACTGGTCAGACGACTCCAGAGTACTTTTACTTGGGAGCAACATGACGGGAGGACCGACTGGTCGGGCTTCTGTGAGTTTGTGCCGTTGGACAGGCAAGTGAGTTAGAGAGGTGAGTGTTTGTACAGAATCTTCCAGAAACTGACCAGCTGCTTGGAAACAAGAAAGAAGTTTTTGCAAGAAGCATGTTTTTCAGCCATGCAGGAATCTGTGGCTGTGAGGTTGTGTAGACCAAGTGGCAAGGAAGATGTTTAGTAGACAGCATCAGTTTCTTTTAAGTGTACTTTATTTCTGGCATCTCCATTATACCATTTTTAAAACCTGGTAGGCAAAATCTCACTTCCTTTATATAGGACTTCACACACACCTGAACCTGATTAGTATCTATCATTGAAAAAATGTGTTAGACCAAACAATACGATTCTAAACAAAAAACAAGAATAGGATTATGCATCCAATTGACAAACTTATTTACACAGCTAAATGGTTTGAAAAGTAAAAGACTGCATACAATACAACTCAAAAGGTTACTTTAAAGAAAATAAACAAAACTATACAAAATGACAATCCCTTAATTTGGTTGCACCCAGTGATGCAATCAATGACATGACATAATGACCCTATATAAACAGGAAGTACTAGGGCGGCCCCTCCCACACACCTGTTTTACATATGGACCTGAACAAATGGACAAACATGGTAAGTATAACCAAACCAACATAAGCAGAAATTTACCTGTGAACAGAAGAAAATTCAGATGACCTGATGGTTAGTAGTATAGTATAAAGTTAGTAGTAGTATAAAGTTACACCAGCAATGTCTAAATTAAAGCATTATGGCCAACTGTACAAAAAAACAAGAGAAAAATTATCAATATGCTTAAGGGACAAGTGGTAACTGAGTTCAAGGATAATCACTTTGTCACAGTGGCAAACAAGAGAATGAGAGCAGTAGTACTAGATAGTACAGTAGTACTAGATAATAACTAGTACTAGAGCCATGAAGGAGCCCGATAACTAATCTACAATCCACGGCTAGCAGAGACTGGCTGCTGGAGCTTGTCCTTAAATACAGGTAGAGGATGTGTCCGATGGGAAGCCAGTGGGATGGGCTCTTGCCCAGGTAGACCCAACACATTGTTAAACAGTGTTACCTACCAACCAGCAGGTCAGAAAAATGAAGAACAGTGGGGAATGTTAAGTAATTTTAAAATCCAACAGGTTTGTTTCATAAATACAGTTTCTTTTTAAAATGTAAATATTTCATTGTCTTTTCAAGATAAATTAATAGAAATCAGAGTCAGAAAGTCATGCAGAATTCCAAAAGATTCCAAAAGATTATGCAAAGATTCCTGGGATTAATTTACCCTTTAATCTCATTTTATCCTAAAGTATTATACTACAGGATTAACCTGTACAAAAGTTTAAATGTATTTTATGTAAATAACCTATCCCTGCCCAACTGCAGTACCTTCAGAGCCCATTAGAGGGCTGCAGCCTACACTTTGGGAATCACTGCCCTGGGCTATTTTTTAAAGCCCCCTGAAAGAATAAACCTATATGCAATCTGTAGTATCTACGCAATAGTAAGGTCAAGATGAACAACTCTGAATATGATGGATGAGTAACATAGAAGATGATATTGAAAAAGAATAATTCTCATTTTGGGCTATTGTAACCCTAAGACTCACTCGCACTGTGATGACCCAGAGGCAGATTTTTTTTAAAAAGCAAATTAGTTGTTGTCACTGCATCACACCTATATCACTGAGACTGTTTTAAAACCGTTTACAAACCTCTATAAGACACAGTATAAAGCTTAATATTTTGTGTGGTAAGTATTTAAAATGATTTGTTCTGTACATTCACATGAATACCACAGGACAGTCTTTAGGGGGCACACAATAAAACATTCTTGAAAATCACAAAACACTTACTGCACTTCAGCAGTGGAGTTCTAGCTCTTCCTGCTTTCAAGTCGTGTTATCAGTGAAAAACACTGACAACAAACATAAAGGGGGGAAAAAGAATGCGACAACTCTTGGCAACCAAACATAAACTGATGCTTTTCACAGGCACTTTGACCTGCTCCTAAAGCCATCCAGCCCCAGAGAGGTTTGTGGTTTTCACTTCCTTCCAACGTTTTAGCAACACTGATAATGTGTTGGCATGTCACAGAGAAAAAAGCACAGGCGAAACAGATTTCCTTAACAATCATTTGGATCCAATAATCCATGACAGTGTCTCAGCGGTTTGGCATCAGGACCTAAAAGTGCCTAAAAATGAAATGCAATAATTGTACATATGGTAGAAATGGGAAAAATTCAAATGTTAGCATGAGGATTGAATTCCTGTTCTTTTTCTATTTAATATAAATGAAATTTTGTTGTAATATCTTCATATTGGTAACACTTCCCTGTTAGTCTCAACCGATGCTGTCACAGATTGATTGATGTAACCACTCTTTACAAGTTTGAAACTTGTAATTAACTACAGTATGGCATAAATACTGCTACAACATGCCAGACTGTCTGCTTTCTAAAAAGGCTTGTTGTGTTAGTGGTGTGGTACATTTCTATGTGGCTTCAAACGTTTTTTGCTTTTGTAGCTGTCAGAATGAAAAACATCAGGGCTGATAAAAAGCAACAAAAATAACTGAGCTTATCGTGCGTCCAGATTTATTACAAAAGCTCTTGGCTTAAATTGGATCATTTGCAGGCTTTCACATTGGCGTTATGTGCAGGGAAGCTTAATTAAATCCTGATGCATCCAAATCCACTGACAAAACAGAAACAACAACAATGCAAGTTATACTGCGTTTGGCTGTTCATATACAGTCATGTTCTCACAGGACTCTGTAAGTCCCCCCATGACTCAGTAGCCTGTTGAACCACCTTTTGCAGCAATCGATAACTTCATAAGTCTCTCACATTATTATGAAATAATTTTGTCCTGTTCTTTACAACATTGTTTCAGTTCTTTGATTTTTATGGACATTCATTTATGCACAGCTCTCTTAAGGTCCTACCACAGCATTTCATTCAGACGAAAGTCTGGACCTTGACTGGGCTGTTGAAACACCTTGATTCTTTTCTTTTTCAACCATTCTATTGTAGATTGGCTGCTGTGCAATGTCCTGTTACATGAATCAATCTGGGTAATACATTAGCTGTTGGACAGATGGCCTCACATTTGACTCTAGAGCACTTTGGAAAAGAGAGGAGGTCATAGTCCATTCAGTGACTGAAAGGTGCTTGGGTCCTGTGGCTGCAAAACAAGCTGAAATCATCCTCCCTCCACCGCCATGCTTGGCAATTAGCATGAAGTGTTTGTGCTGATATGCTGAACTGCTGAATGTGGAGCTGTGCATTATGTTCCAACATAATTTGGTCTTACTTTGGTTACATTTGTCCAAAGGATGTTGTTCCAGAAGTCTTGTGGTTTATTCAGATACAACTTTGCAAACCTGGCAAAGTTTTCCTGGCATGTTTTCTTTACAGAGAAGAGGATTTCTCTTGGCAGTCGTTCCAAAGAAACCATTCTTTTTCAGTGCTTTTCTATATGTACTCTCATGAACTTTAACATGCCAATCGTGGCCTGTAAAATCTGAATGTAGCTTTTTGCATTTTCTCTGAGGATTTCATAGTCTGACCTTGGGGTGAATTTGGGACGTCCACTCATGGGACTCTTTGGCAGCAGTCTTGAATGTTTTCCACTTGTGAATATTTCTCACTACACAATGAAGAACTTCAAATTGTTTGGAGATGGCCTTATAACCCTTCCCAGATTGATGGACAACAATAACTGTCTCTTTGTCCTTTTTGGCCTTGGTACTAACACGCACCTGAACACTTCAGACCTGCACTTAACTTCTGCTTTTATAGGGGTGATCACGCTTGCTGATGATCAATTAATTAAGCACATTTGATCATTAGCGCCTGGCTGCAATTTAACATCTTAATTCATGTGGAAGCAATGTAAAAAAAAAAAACTTTTTCAAATTGCTGTACATGTCATATGAATGTCCTCCTTGTTTTTGAGTGATATGGAACAGGTCAAAGGTCAAGTCTATTGAATGTGGGATGCCAAAAAAGGTTTCTATCCTGAGGATCACGTACTAGGTGATATTTGGCAAACCACAGAGAAGCATGAATTTTTCTTGCTAGTGAGCAGTGGTCTCTGTCTTGGCATCCCGCCATGGATCTCACTTTACTTCAGCTTCTTTTTGGCCTCATGATACTCATGATGACTGAGTGAAGCCAAGGACAAAAGAAGCCAGCATACCTCTGGATGCTGAAAAGAGGGATTCTTTTAACTTCCTCTGATTCTTCAGTTCTTGGAGAGGTTTAGGCAGGACGACTTCTTGGCAGTTTCAGTGCTGTCCCAGACTTTTTCTCGCTTGTAGCTGGCTGATATTCAGCGGAGCCCCGTAGCTTTTGGAATGACTCTGGAAACATTTCCAGACTGATAGGCGTCAACATCATCCCGCAGGATATGTTGATGTATTATTGTTGATTGTGATATAATGTGAAATGTGTGTGATGATATTTTTTCTCTCTTGGTGAGGACCAAAGGTTGCCACATGTTTAATGATCTCACCCTAATGGTAACATAAGACAGTGCCAAGTTGAAGAGTGAAAAAGTAAGTCTGTTTAGAAACAATTTAGTGGCCAGGTAGATTTAACTTAACAAGGGACCATTCAGTGTAGAATAAAGTTCAGTTTATTTTTGTTTTATATTTTTTGTATAGCTGGTGCTACAATTTCACACCTAACAGGTATCAGGATGGTGTTGACTTTTCATCACTATCCTGCAGATTAATGACTGCAAATAAGCAGAAACTTGCATGGCTCTTCAACAGCCATCTTGGCTTCACCCATTAGTTTGTGGACTTTGTGAAGCAAGTAAGTAACAAAATTTAGATGAGTGTGTGGAGTGCAATCTAATACCTTGCTGCATCTACATATTTTTGAGTGTAAAATATTAAATCCAATTGAATTAAGTTTATTTTTTATTTAGCACCAAATCACAACCACAGTTGCCTCAAGGCACTTTATATTGTAATGTAAAGACACTACAATAACAGAGCAAAAAATCCAACAATTGCAAGACCCCTTTGAGCAAGTACTTGGCAACAGTGGAAAGGAAGAACTGCCTTTTAACAGGAAGAAATCTGTGGCAGAACCATCACAGAGAGCCATCTGACATGACTGGTAGGTAGGTGAGAGGAAGCAACAGTAAAAAAAAGAAGAAGAAACAAACAAAAAATAGACACTGTGGAAGAGAGACAGAGATGAATATTAACCAATGATTAAATGCAGTGAAATGTATAAATATACATAGCTGCAGACACTTGCTAATAGGTTAGATAGCAAACTAGTAGAATGCTAGAATTTTACTTCTTGGACAGGCTGTTAACTTCTGGACAACAGTCAACCCCACAGAAAGCCACATTAGTTCCCAGATTGAAAAAGATCAACACCACAGAAACAGGCTAAGAGCTCCACTTTATTGAATTAGCTGAGAGCAACTCAAGCAAATAACTAAAACTTTACCAATGTTACGCCACCAACCTGCCACTCAAAAAAGCCCTTCACACAAAATTCGGCTGAGCAATTAAGTACAATTACTTTATAACTTTTCAAACTATGTAATCCTAGCCTAAAAATTAAGATTGGGCCCCAGTTATAGAAATGTTACCCAATAACATTGTGAATATATTTATGTTTAAAAAAGTTACATCCTAAAATGACACTGACTTTGATAAAAACTCAGATACATTTTTAAAAAAATGCATTGTATTTATTTTACACTTGTGCAATGTTGCAGAAAAGTCCACATTTTGTGAACACAGAGCAATGCTATCACAATGATAGCAGTTCAGTTAGTAATGTTGCAAAGAAGTATGACTAAATGTAGCACTGGCTTTACATTGTGTGTTTTTATAGCTGATAAAATTTGAATGGCTGAGCTGGACTGTTTTCTGGTAGCCATTTCCTGCCCTCCAGGTTTGTGAGTCTTACCTTTTATAAAACCAGATTTGCTGTTTATCTGTTTTTATGCTAAGTTGCACTGTAGCCTCATATACAATACAGACAAACATTTGCAAAAGAACAGGTTGTTCTAGAGAGAGAGCTCACTGAATTTCAATAAAGTATTGTAACAGGACACCACTGCTGCAACATGTCAGTTTGTGAAATTTCCTCCTACCAGATATTCCACAATCAGCTGTAAGTAGTATTATTGCAAATTGTAAGGGTTTAGGACCCACAGCAACTCAACCATAAAGTAGCACCCCATGTATAGTTTTTTTTATTTGTTTTTATTTGTTTTTATTTTGGCCATGTGCGTAAAAGTGGCCAAAGACCTGCTGAATCAAACTGCACAGTTCCAGCTTCCTCTTGCATTAACATCAGCACTATAATTTTGCACAAGGTGCTTCACAGCGTGGCCCAGCAGCTCCTGTAGGTGTAATGAGTAGGTTTATGTAGGAGACAGAGGATGAACCGTCCACGTCACAAAGGCAAAAACAATTTCCCAAAATGTTGAACCATTGCCTCAAGATTATAATCATTTGAAAGTGTTTTATTTTTTGTAAATAACGGCAGAAAATGTATAGATGTCATATTACTCGTGTGTATACGAGTATGTGTGGTTCCAACTGACCTGAAACCCCTTTAAAAAAACAAAATCAGCTCTGTGATACAACTGCCGTTTGACATAGTCAGGGAAATTCCATCTTATTAGACCTAATTATCATTCTTCAATCTGTTTCTAGTTAAATAAGGTCCAGACAGTAATCAGTGGACACACACACACACACACACACACACAATTTCAATGTGGTCTTAATTTTCATTAACATGAGGATGGTTGGTGGGTTGGCAGGGGAGAGGGCGAGTCGTACGGTACTTGAAACATAAAACATATCTAATCCCGTGATTCCATTAGCAGAAGACCATAACACATCATTTTTCTCAGCTCATAACTACACACAGGTGGTCAAACAAACTCACAGCTCCTGAGAAGGCATGAACTGATAATAGTAACGTCTACTGCTCGCCACAGGGAGGCATTAGAGGCCTATAAAAAACTTTTACAAGCGAAGTCTATTTAACCTCTTTAACAACTGGCCAATCATTTAGGAAACAGTGCTGTTGGCTGAAACAAAACAGTTTCCAGTGGGCTTATTTACCTCCGGCAAGATCTGGAGCAGGAGCTCTAGTCTTAATGTAATCCAGCGCTCTCCTGTAACACAGAAAACAAAGCAGGAGTGCTTTTGTGACACATCCATTTGATTCGAGCCAAGCTTGGAGGCATTTCTACTGCTTCTTAATCCTGAAGCCGAATAATGCTATAACTCTTATCCAACTTGGAAAGTAGGTTCCCATTATTCAACACACCAATTCTGCAGAGCTTCATATATCTTCCTTAAGTGGGTGCGGCCCTCTGGTCCTGTAACAGTAGTATCAAAAGAATGAACCCAAAGAACAGCCAGGGCATGTGTTTTTCAACAGACTTACAGCATAATAAACCATGCATAGAGGCAGAAATGTCTATATAATATAAAAACTGTACAAAAAACACATATTCCAGTTCAGCTGAAATTAAAGTGATTTTTTGTTGTTGTTAAGAAATCCCCTATTTGTCCAAGGATTGCACTTTTTAACATTTTGGTCTAAATTTTAAATTGTAACTTTTGAAAATGGCATCAATCACTGGTTATTTCATTTCTGCAGCTGGGTACTGGTTTATAGTGTCATGGGCACACATGCACAGAATCAGCTGCAGTGGATCCCTTTGTGTTTCAAAAAGACAGCAAAGCCATAATGGCTGTAGTTAAACTGACATGAAATACCAGACTGAGTTCTCAAGTTGATTAAATTAAGAGGTGTTATATACTATCTGTTTATTTGGATAACTCATGAGATATTGACTTTTGACACTAGTGGTCAATCGGTCAGCTTCTTTGGCAGGCTGACCGATTGTCACATTGAGGATAATCAGCAGTGGCATGAGTTTGAGCTCTGTCGGGAGCATGACCAGGAGCAAATGAGGATTTTTACACATTAAATCATCCCTGGGGTTGAAGTGTCAACATATAGAGCATTTGCTTGGAGAGACCTGAGTGGCGTGTCAAAGCGTCCTTCATAGTTTTTTAGCGACCCTACCGTCCCCACTGTGACACTGAAAGGTTGCTGTTACCAAGGAAAAGATCCATGATGCACTTCAAATGTGCACTTCCAGGCGCCACTCTAAAAGTTTCTGGAGATCAGGTAATGTCTTTGATTTGGTAGATATTTTGAAGTCGTGGTGCTTGCTGACCTATGCAAAGCTCCTGTCGGTTATCCACCACTGAAGTTCATGCTGCCCATAAGATATCATTCAGAAATATTCAAATCTGTTCCTGCAGATTAGGAACAGTTTCCTCAAAATGTGCAGAATAGCAACATTTTCTTTCAGAAAAAGTAAAAAGAAAAAAAAGCATTCATTGGACTCTAAATGTTTTGCATTATCTGCCATTAGAGATGAAGAAAAGCCTGGAGGTTGTTTGTTGGAACAAGGAGCCCAGCGTGTTGGCAAGAAATACGTGGTCTACATGAGATGAGTTATTTTTTTTATTTTTTTTTATATCTAATAAGAGTTTGTTTAGAATTGAAAGAAGATGTGAAAATGGAGTCCAGATCAAACATGGACTGATTTATCCTCGGGAGGGCATTAAGACTTCGAGGGCATTGTGTGTAGGTAGTAATTACCCTCCCTGCTGTTTCTCCGCACGCTCCTGCTCTGAAGTTCAATGGGCAGAGCATGGCGTGGCCATTCTGTGGTTAGGGGTTAGACTCCCACTGTGGCTCCACAAATCGAAACTGTATGTTTGCACAGCACTGAAACACCGGTAATAAGAAGGATCCTTCAAATTGCTTATGGTGCATTTGTACCCTGTGAGGCAAGTAGGTGCCTAAAAGTAATTAGCACATTCATTTTTTTTCCCACAAGGACTCCTGCTGTCTTAAAATGGTTTGCTACTCCTGAAGTCGGCGAATAATCAAAGAGATCCCGCTGTGCAGTTGAGCCCGTGGGCCAATCAAACGTCTACTCCTGGCTTGAGTTATGACATGAAGCTCTTGAAACTAGACGCATTGGGCTGAAAGGAGCCCTGAGTGTGCATTAAACCAACGCAGCAGTAGCTCAGGACAAGCATATTCGCATAAATATGAGATAATTACACGACAGCGTTACAACCGCCGGCGACAGCACATGATGGATGAGCCAGGGAAAGAAAACATGAACGAGCGAGCAGAGAAAGACACAAGGCTACTGGTGTAACACTAACTCTCGATGGAGGGATGGGAACGAAAGCCAAAACAAAAGCTAGATTGAAGGACAGGCAGGGAATGGTGGAGGTCTTAGTGGCTCAGGCCTCAAGTATTACCCGCTCCTCTCGCCTTTCTTCTATTTCTACCTTTTAAGGAGCTTCATAACTTCAAGTAGATAATGAGTGCCTTCAAGCAGGCAGAGTAAATCAGACAGAGCACAACGAAGGGTAAGTGAAAAGGTGAGTGTGTGTTAACGCGGGAGGGGGATGAGGGTGGATTGAGAGAAGCAGTGGGAGACAGTGGAAGGAAGAAGAAGATTAGAAGTGATAACAAATAGAGCGAGAGAGGCAGAGAGAGGAGCTGAGCTGAATGGAAATGCGTGATAAGATCATGCATTAACTTAAAAGCATACTTTAATGAAACTCCAACGAGAGCTTAAGAGAGGGAGATGCGAGGATGGGTTTTTACGTAGGTTAGGAAAACACATGATCTCTGTAGATGTTTTGAGATCCCCGATTTTGTGTTTGATCCCGAATCCCCCTTCTTGCTATTCTTCACACTCATCACGTTGCCCTATTTACAGTCTGAACAGGCCACACATGGATTCCTGTCTTTCTTCACTCATTCACTCCAAACCTTCAGGTTCTCTGTAGGAATGCTGTGACTTTGAAGGAGCCTTGAGTGCACTGCGGCAGCTTCACGTTTCAAACAGACTGCCACCTGGTTTCAAATTAGCAGCAACCCAGTCAACTTTAAACTTTCACCCTCACTTTAACCAAAAGGGTCTGATCAGAGTAATGAAGTCAGCGTGCTTTAGAAGGACGGCTCGTCCGGCTGTCTTTTTCAATCTTTTTCCATGTCCTCAACAGCACAGGACATCTATCGAACGCCCTTCAGTTTGGACGCTGAAAAATACCAACAGAACTCCACCTTTAATGGGGTAGCACAGGTGGGTCCCCTCTTACAAACATATAGATGTTTCGGCATTATGTCATCACGTTTCTGAGCACAAGAGAGGACTTTAAGAAAAGAGTGTTTGAATTTGCTTGCTGTTATCGTACCTTTCGTACCTTTCGCCAAGTCGAGACACGTGAAATACGCAGAATACGGGAGATAGGGAGGCATTGCGATGCAGCCAGATAGAGGCTATGATGACAGACTTTCTTTCGTGTTTAGTGATACAAATATCTACACATTTGTCCTTAGACGCCATCGAGTGGCTCCCTGCACAGCCTAGGCTGGTTTAACCCAACCAAACCCTTAAAGATGCTCTCGTCAGATGACTGCGGATAATGTGATAGGGCCACTTGAAGCAAACCCCAATCATCACCTAACTTCATTTTGCTCGCATCTACAGACTTTTCCACGTATGCGTTGTTATGGTTGTTGTGGTCTGTATCTTTACCTTTCTGACTCGACACATGAACTCTGCACAAAGTTGGAATATTTGGGTCTAAAGTTTCTTGGATGTTACATGCCACAGGACGCTGCTGGAATCACTCTGTTTGGTTTAGGCGAGGTGCGAATCCTGGAAAGAACATGCAAGAGACGGCATGACGCTCACTGTGAACTTCAGCGCTGTTACCTACATATTCCTACATGGGCGCAACTAAATATTATTGCACTGGCCTTGTACTATGGAACTGTCTGATTTGATTGAGTTGAACATTTCACTTGCAGCTCCATTGGGGAATGTTTAGAAAGGATCATTGCTGCAGTGCGTGTATGAAAGCAGCTACAGTGTTATTTTCTGCTCACTGGGTTAAGCAGGTAGCCCATGTACCATGGGGCTTGTGCAGAGCTTTCCTTTCAACTCTACTATCAAAATAAAAGCTTAAAAAACCCCATAAAGAATACTTTTTAAAAGTTGTAACTCGAAGGTGGTGGTGGTGTTTAAAAAAAAAAAAAAAGTACTAGTAATGCATTGTGTTACATGTTTAGTAACATGTTTAGTGAAAGTAATTCACTATGCTACACAACTGATTACATATCCTTTGTGTTACTCTGGAACATGCCCCGAGATGCACTGTCACATATTTACCGTTTAACAATAAAATCCAGAGGCTACATTCCCACGCCACTGGCATAAATCCCAGTCCTAATGAGGACACTCACAAGATCTTTCTTTTAGTGTTTAAGTTTAAACACAAAGAGGACAGCAAAATTGGAAACCAGCCCAAACAGCACTTCGCAGAAAAATGTTTTGGCCTCAGTGACTCTACTGTAGAAACAGGTACGGGTAAAAAAGAAGGCAACAATGCTACCAGCCTGACTTCTCCTTGCTGCTTTTTTCACCTGTTAAAAATCAAGCTGCTGGTCTGTGATTGGCTTGCACTCAGTTTTAACCTCATTCTGGATCCAGCTATCTTTCAGATCAGATTTATTTATTAAGCACCAATTGTCCCGCAGCAGTCTGAGCCAATAGCAGCACAACTAAGTATCTATCTGATCCAACCTTGACTTGAGCTTTATCAAAAAGAAAAGTTTTAAGTCTAATCTTAAAAGTAAAGAGGCCAACTTCCTAAATCCTAAGTGCAAGCAGGCTCCAAAGGAGAGGGGCCTGATAGCTGAAGGCTCTGCCTCCTGTTCACCTTCACATGATGTCCTTGCAGATCTTGGAAAACTTTGATGTGGTGTTAGCAGCAGTGCACAGCTGTTTCTGGCCAGAGTTTGCACTAAATAGTCGTGTTCTGTACCGTTCAAGCAAAAAAAAAAGAAAAAAAAAGTATGTCCATATGTCCAGGTTTCTTTAACACTGCTTTTGGGAATTTTTAGTAGAGAAAGAGCTTTTATTTTACTTCTCTTAGTAGATAGCCAAGAGCAAAACAAAGATAAATATAGCATTTTAAAAAAGAAGCTAGCGATGAGATGCATGAATGAATGCTAATAGGCAACTGTCTGCTTACATGTTTATCAAATAATCCTTATAGGGTGTGAAAATGTTGTTGTGTTGTCTCCAAGTGGCCAAAAATCAAAGTAGCTCTAAAGCTGCTCTAAATGAAACTTCAGTACAATACATTTTAAACTAATTAGAATGTCAGCATTGCCATAATAAAACAACTTTCCTGCCAGCTTGTCTGACCGTACTGTGAAACTATATCTGAGCATCTCTGCGGTAAGTTCAATTTCTCACATTTCTGCCCCCCTTCCTGGTCAAAAATGACAACCATCAGTTTAATAGAAAACAAATATTGCCCAAGAAAACCCACTCTTTACCCACATTTCTACATTTTCCTCTGTTTCTCTGGATTTTGCTTTGCCATCCGTTCATCTCTGTGTCTCTAAACCACAACAGTTTGTGGAAATCAGTCCCAGCTGTCAGCACTTTGATTTGATTGTAGAACGTGTCAATCAAGCTCGGCCGCATTGAACAAAATCTAATTCTAGTCACTCGTTATTTTAGCTCCCACTGAGGTCTTTGAGGAGGAATTAACTCTGACTGTCACACAGAACTAAGAAAGCCGTGGGCAAAACTGACCAGTGCATCTGATCTTTGTTCCATCTGCCAAGCAAACTGCAGATGAAAGCGGCAACTTATTCAAAACAACTTGTTCTGGATTTCTTTGAATGTTCTTGCTCCTAGCACTAAATAGCTCCATGACTGGGTTGTATGGCAGATGTGAGATTATTCTTTTTTTGTAAGCATAAAAAATAAAAATCTGCCAACCTTAATAGAAACTGGAGATCAGCCCTGTTACACACCGTGGGAATCATTCCTCTGAATAGGTGAAGCGGTGTTTTTGCAGGTTTGAGATGAAAAGTTCAGATTTTAAACAAGCCGTCAAAAAGAGGATGTGAATCAAAACCCCCCTCTTTCATTCATCTGGTCAGGACTCCCACTCTTTCCCTAAACTTTTTTCTACTCGCTCATCCTTGTTCGCACTTTCAGGCAGACACAAGCATGCCCAGCTTGAGTTTGCTTTGGTCCATTCTTGTCTTTATATGCTCAAATGGTGAAACACCACAAAGCAATTAAAGAAAACTCAGACAGCGTGACGGAATGAAGAAACAGCATCATGTTACGGTGAGGTTTGTAAGAGGCCCTGTGTACTCTCCAGGCCTGGACCACTATTCGGTTCTGCCTTTAGAAATGGTGCATGGTGGGGGAGGAAAAAAAAAAAGTTCAGGGTCAGTGAGAATGTAAGAATGCAAAAGAGGAAGCCACGAACAGGTGTGTGAGGAAATGTGTTGTGACTGTGAAACAGGAGTTAAATGAGGTAGCAAAGTGGGAACCAAGAACCACTTGAACCAAGGACACTTAAAAATTGTTGACAATTCAGAATCTAAAAAATGTCAGTATAAATAAAACAAAATAAGTACATGCTTATTATTTTCCAATACTCTGGAAAAACCATTTTAAAAGACAATCAAAAAAACCATACAAAGTATGACATCATATAAAAGGAAGGTCTATAAACAGAAGTGATTTAAGGGAAATCACGGATTCTGCAAGCCTTATCTCCTCATGCTGGTCGTTCTAGAGTCGAGGGGCCCTGATAGGGTGTGATTACCTTTTGATTTAAACCTGGATTTTTTTTTAAAAGCCAGAAGACAGCCAATAAAATGAAGCCTGGATTAAGAGGACGTGAGAAGCCGAGGTGCTGCCTTCTGAACCAGATACAAGAACGACTTTTGATTTATTCCAGAAAAAAAGGTCTTGAATTCAAATCTAGAGAATAGAAAGACACCCTTTGTGCTACATAAGGTTTCAGCTGGATGAGAAAGGATAAATTTGGTGTCTTTTTTGAGTTGCACAAGATTTGTTTGCATTAAAACACAGAATAAACAGTCATTTTAAAGGTTAAAGGTAGGGATGTAGCATGGACTTGTTAGGACTAAAGTTGGGGTAAGTCTCCAGGGCATGAATGTAATGTCTCCCCTCAAGTGACAAAAACAACATCGCGACGTTGTGTGTATCTGTGAGGGAGTCTGTAGTTCTTCCATAATCTCCTGTCTTTTTGTGTCATGCAGACAGTTTAAAAGCCTTCTATTTACCTTTAGCACCATTCTCAAGTCACAGGATAGTGTGTGTGTGTGTGTGTGTGTGTGAGAGAGAGAAAAAGAGAGAGAGAGAGCACTATAAGTCTTCTTTGCGTGGGTAGACAGCCAGTCCAAAACAGGCGTTTTAGTCTCTAACAAACCGTGACACGTCAAACATGTAACGTAGACCGCGACACAGCAACACGTAAAACGCCTCATTGACTCTCACCCAAACCCTTGAGGGGGAAGAAAAGAGAAAAAAATCTTTTTGCTCAAACACTCCCAACTGTAGCCATTAATCATAAATGAGATTTTACGAGGGATGGGGAGGAATATGATTGTCATAAAATGAGCAAAACAAATGCACAGAGGGAAGTTCCTGGCTGTGGTTGCTGGAATCACCTCAGGATAGCTTGGCTCTGGGTACAAAGGTGCATACCTTGTCATGCCTTGCGTTTGGATGCAGGTGTCTACCTCCCCGACCCGTCCGTGCCACCGCTGCTGCTGCTTCTGCTGCACCCTCTGTTTTGCATTTGTTCATCTCTGCTTTTTGACAGGATGGATGTCAGTTATCGAACTTATTAGACGGCATCAAACGTCTCTTTTATCATCTGTTTGTCATCTGGCTCCTTCTGCTTTCCCCAGTCTTTTCTCTCGAAAGTAGCTTTTGGTTGTTTTCCCTTTTCATCACTCTCTCACCACATATGCACACAAACATACGTTAAATGTAAATCCCCAGAAAGACGGACAAGCAGACGGAAAAACACAGAGAGAGTTCAGGGGGCGAGCAAAAAAAATACACAACACTACATGGAAACATGCAAAGGTTCTCTGAAGCTAAAATCTTGTGGTAAAAAGTAATATCCTGTGGGTAGGAGGACATCGAAACATTGTTTCTGATTGGCCAGGTATTCAGATCATGTTGCTTGACACCTTGTTTTGGTATAATTGCTCTTCTTAATGATTGTTTAATCTGTCTAAAGTAACAGTAACTGTTGAGACGTAACCTCAGCTTAGCTACAGTACTTTCTGCTTTGGTGATACAAAGTTTAAAAAATGTGGACTTTACCACCATTTTTCTGCTGAACTTGCTGGACGTGGAGGCGCATGGGTTTGTTACTTTTACACAGCAGAACAGCTTACTTACAAAACTGATTCAATGGCATTGATAGGATACACTTTCTTCTGCATTGTCAGGCCCATTAGGTATTACTATACTCAACCGACATGCTTATTGATAATCCCAGTGATTATCGGCAAACACTTTCAGGATCCGATTCAAGTCATTGTTTACTTGCCACACTCACACACATTTCCATCCTCACATCTTCCATTTTAACTGAGGCAAGGGATTTTGTCTTCCCACGTGAATGACTAGAGAGCATTATATCCATAGACTGTATGTAAAAGATGGACACAGCTGCCATTAAGTTGTAAAAACCCATCTTGAAGCCTTAAGCGGAGTATTTTGGCCCTTATCTCCACTACTGTTGTGCTCTGAAAGAAGACGAGCGAGCAGAAGTGGTGATTAATACTGTTAATAATTATTATAATAATTAAAAAAAATATTAAGGTCAAGTTTATTCATATAGCATATTATAACAACAGCGTTGACCAAAGTACTGTACAAAACAATAAATAAACAATGAACTGACCTCTTTTTACAGAGGTTTTTCCTGAACATTAGATAAAAAACAAAACAAAACAGAGGTTATTATCTATTAGGGAAAAAGAAAGACCTTAAAAAATCTGGAGACAAAAACATTTGACCATTTTTACCTCCGAATCACTAAATCTTCTATTCTGTCTTCTCTGCATCTTGTTTTGGTATAATTACATCTAATAACTACTAATAGTTCAAACTGAACAAACCTGTTGAAAAGCAAAAGGGTGCATTTGAGTTAATAAGTCCTGAGTTAAAAGTATGGGGAAAAAATAATTGTATGCAACTTAATGTAAATTTAATATAAATTATGTTTTCTTATTTTATTCAATTGTTAAAAGTCAAATTTATGACTGAAATTCAAATCTGATTAATCAATCACGGCAGATATAACTGTGAAACTGAGGGAAAGCTATATGTTAGCAACTTGCTAATTACAATAGTAAGTTAAAAGACAAATATAACACTGTATTTAATAAGAATTAAATTTAAACTAATGTTAAAATAAAATAGTGGGGAAAATATTTACAGAGGCCTGAGATCATGTGAACTGAAGAGTCATCTTCCCATCCACTTCTATGCATCCAGAGTCACACCCTAATGGTTATTTTGATGCTTTCTGTACATCTTTTATATTAAATTCAATTAAATTCAATTGGATTTTATTTTTATAGCTCCAAATCACAACAGCAGTCACTTCAAGGTTATATTGTAAGGTAAAGACCCTATAATAATATAATAATATATGAAGTCTGTTGAGTAAAATTCAGATGGATGATGCGTTGCCGTGCCGCCATACTGCCACAAAGTAAAAATGAGCCCCAATTTCATCAAGTGCAGAGGAGCACACTGCCTTAAAATTGGCTGTAAGGAATATAAAAACGGCACTGGCAACTGGCTAGTCTAGCATTGGAGTTACAGTTTTCAAAGATTTCGACTCAGGCAAAACAAGAATGCATTATTTTAAAATTATATATGATTTTAGTTTTCCTCTCAAGGGGAGTCGAGTGTTCAGGTCACTCCTATTATCAGTCCTTAGGGCAGCAACTCCCAGCATATGATCTCCCATGCGCTAAATGCATGCAGCTTGTATGACAGAAAGATGATGTAAAGGAGTGATGACTCTTTCCACCACTCCTTTACACTCCTTTAAACCAGCTCTCATCATTTATCAAGTGACGAAGTCAAAGGTCGTTTTCTTTGACAAACCAAAGTAGAGTAAAAGTGGATTCTGAGATAAGCAAACGTCCAGGATCAGCTGCTTCAATGTGTTTAAATTAGTACACTTTTTTTCTCCTCAAGTCCACGCTAAAACTGTCTTAAAAAATCTGTGAACAGTTGTGAATCTGAACAATGGAGCTGAATGGCAGCTGTGTAAGCTGTTCACAATTGATGAGACAGTATAAACACAACTTTCTGTGATCTCTGCCTTCTCGTCAGATCAGTCATCTAAAGCTGAACAAACAGAACCACTGTTGTCCCTGATCTGTTTTTGTGTTTATTTTGGCACATGACATTCACACCATAAAATAACGATTCGGACAGAATTCCCCCGCCAATGCACAAACGTGATGTTAGGGCTTTTCACGGTCAGGTGAGGCTTCTGTAAGACCTTAACACCATACACCAACATCTACACAGACAAGGCATTCAACCATCAAGGTGGATGAACACCCAGCCCCATTTCTCCGTAATTGCTTTTGAAAGCATGTCGAGGAGCTGAACAACATGGGGAGTGACAGCTCCTGCTGTATTCCTAAAGGACTGAGTCAACAAGCACAGACAGTGACATGAAAGAGCTCACACACCTCTGCGGTTTTACTTACTCACACGGACGACCGATTGATTAACTCATAAATCAACCTCTTCCCAGGCCCCAGGCCCTGAAGCGCCCCCTCCATCTTCCACCCCCACCAACCCCTTAAACAGCGGTGAGAACCTGCAGCCCAACCCAGCGCCCTCCAGCTAAGTAAGTGGAGGCGGGATGTTCCAGGTCATGGAAGAAACCCAGCAGGAGGGAGAGGCCAGGTGTAGCAGGTAGAGTGGGTGCTCCAGAGGAAAAAAATTGGGTGTGGTAGTGGAATCAACAGATATAGGATTAATGTGTTAAAGACAGGAAGGGATGGAGAAAGAAAGCACAGAAGGACTTAAAGAGGGATAAAAATGTGTTAAAAAGACAAAGGACAAGATGGGCTGAATTCACTGCTGTGTAGTGCTGCCAAAACAGAGAGAAACAAGGGGAGACAGATATGGAGACAAAGAGGGAGCAAAAGCATAGAGGAATGCAGTAAATCCCACAGTGACTGAACTATCCTCTGGAGAAAGAAAAGAGGAATTTTTATGTGCTGCAGGTGAGGAGAAGAGAGAGGGAGGGAGAGGGAAGAGACTGAGAGGAGAAGAAGAGGAAGAGGAGACAAGGAGATAGACAGATGGAAAAAGGCGGAGAGAACGCGGGGGTGGCCGAGGGAATTTGAGGGAAGGGTGAAAGGGTTTGATTGTAGCTGAGAAAAGGGGGACACATGGGGAGAAAATGAAACAAAACTGACATGAAATGACACAAAATGGCTTCTGGTGTGGTTAGAGAGGATGCCATACGGATGGACGCTGTGAAGGGAGGCAGTGGGACATATGGAAAAAAGATTAGGAAACAAAAAAAGCATAGTGAGCAAACACGAGAACAGAAGACAGAGGGGGGAAGATGAGAACTGTGAAGAGCTTGAATAATGCATGTATATAATTTACAGGGATACACTGGATTTCTTGGAGACTTTAGCCTTTATTTCACACACTGTTGATGGTTTACAATTACCTAGTAATATTTTGGCGAAAAGGGTGCACTCTGGTTGTATTTTACTTCATTCAAACCACCACAAGTGACTTTCCAATGCCAGTAATGTATTTTGAATTTGACACACCACACACACATTTGGATTTCGCATGTCCTTCGTTAGATGTCCACAGAGGAACCTCACCTCTTAAGTATAAATGCTTCTACATCCAAGCACCCAGGAAGTAAAAAGGATTGCATTTATTACCATTTAAAGTGTTATTGTCCTGAACAAAAGATGTGACAGATTTATTTAAAGGAAGGTCTTAGGGGTATTTTTACTGCAGCAAAGACCCTTTGACAATTCTCTTTCATGATTCTGACCCTAAAAATAATAGTCACACGTATAAAGGCTAAAAACAGGTCCATTGCAGGGTGGCGTCTGTTGACACTAAATAAAATTTATATGATGTTTTAATAACTTGTTGCAAGTGAATATAAGTTAAACTCGTCATTTTAGGCTTTCTGGGTGGTTGCTAGGCAACAAGATGACATCATAAAATCTGATATAGATAAGTACCTTCAGAGACCTAAGATGTACCTGTGCGTCAAGTTTGGTTGCTCAACTCCCGATTGTGTAGGAGGAGTTCACAGACAAAGAAACAAACAGACAGAGATTATATGTATTACAGTAAGATAACAATGGAAAAAATAAAAACTGCACATGGCAAAGTTCTTCAAAGAATTTGAAACGTGTTCGTGGGAATCCGGACTGAGCAAAAAATTATTGTGTTTACAGGCTTAATGGTTTGTAATCTTCACTGACAGGATTTAGGAAAAATGTATCCAATCAACAATTGTTTAGTCTTTAGTCAAGATGAAGGTAAACAACATAAATATGCTGTTCTTGTTACAATGTAATCTATCAGGATGTGCGGTTACCTAGATTTGAATGAACACACTGGTGGATGACATCACTTTTATTTATCCTCATCAGTTGGACATGATCCAACCTTTTTTTTCCTCTGGGGTGACCCTGCATTTTTTTTTTCTGACGCCCACCCTTAAAGAAAAAACTGTTGCCCAAACCTTTCTTTCTTTATATATTGTCTGATATACTACTTCAAAATAAGGAGGCAAAAGGTTAAAGGCGTTAAAAAGGGAGACAAATTAGTTTTCTTAAGCCTCATTCATAGAGATCTAGAGACTGATCAGCAACTCGCCCATGATCACCAGTCACTTGGGAAAAATGTGTATTCGCTGACTGGTAATGAAAAATGAAGATGAAAAAATTAGTCACAAAGAGGTATACAATACTAGACTGAAAACCTTGCAATTGCTTTAAAAAAATGTCTTCAGTAGTCTGTAGTTTGGAAGTCTGGACTCACTAAGTATTCTCCAAGTAGTAGTAAAAGTGTGAAAATTGCAACACAAACACCAGAAACAGAGAAACTATGGGTGACTGTGGCAATCAACCAGCAACTAAAGCAATTGCAAGGAGGTCCTTTTGCTTTTGAAATTTTTGCTTCCAAGGTAGGGAACAGGTCTGCAACCAGTCACAAGCAGTTGCTGTCACTGAAGCGAGTTTGAGGACAGCGACAAAATGGAAATTTGTCTTCCCACCAGGTGCCCCATGCAATGGTCTTGTAATTGGAAGTTGATGAGCTGGTTGCTGCAACTATTTGCACTCAATCACCAAATGTGAAAAAATCAATACAATAATTGGGACAACCACCAAATGTCTTTCTAGTCACAAGGAGGATGCTTTTTTATTTTTAATCCAATGTGATTGAGCCATGAGACAACTTCAGTTTTGCAGAATCAGTTTTATAAATGGGAGTTTAAATTAAATGTAAATTTAATTTTTGGAAGCGATACCTAAACTTCTTTACGGTAGCATAACAGCAAAACAATTAGGGTTTTTATTTATTTATTTTAGTGGGTTGGCCATTAAAATAAAAACTAAGATGTATGTGCCTCAAAAACAACAATGAATTTCACACCCCTGCCCTTAAGTTCCCACCCAATCAGATAAGTGAAATCCTTTATATGACATACTCATTTTGTCACACATCAGGTCTCAGTTGTTCATTTGTTATGTACATTTAGTTACATTTCTTTTATACCAAACATACCAGTTCAAATAAACTTAAAAACTGCTATTACAGAGAATTGGAATCTGGCACGGCTTCATCCACTTCATAGAGGAAGGTAAAACATAGTCTAACAGGTCAAAACTCCAACATCTTTATTGCTGTACCATTGTGTCTTGGCTTGTCAACATGTGACCCTGATGAAGGCTCTGAGCCAAAACGAGCTTGAGTTTTGACGTTTACTCTTACCCTGCTATTCTTTGAGGGAGAAAATTGATATTGATATTTCCAAACGCATATATGAATAATCCCTCTAAATGGAAAATGTCTGGAAAAAATATACGAGTCATCGGGGGCATTTGAACTCAAAACGAAGATAAAGTAGAGGAAAAGCTTGGTTTTCCTTGGAGTGCAAAGGAGTAAAGGGAGCAATGAAACCAGAAAACCAAAAAGAAAAGAAGAGCTCTCCAAGAGGAAATAAAAACAACTTCTTCTTCAACAAGATGGCCCAAACTTGAGCTCCTTTACTGTATTAGATCACAGCTCTGTCAGTCACACAGACAGGCCTGTGTGAGCAGCAACTGCCTGATAGAAGAAACAAGCCAATAATGTCGATGCCTTGTCACTCAGTATCGTTCACGTTGAAGGACCTGCCAACTGAGTCATACTAACAGGGCTCGGCTATCCTGTTATGTATTAGTTACAGCAATTTGTCTCTGCATCGCTGACAGGCAGAGAGCAGTGAAAAGAGAAAGAGAGAAGATAGTGAGTGATGGCTGTTAGATAGCTATGCATGACAAGCCTCATTCCAGCGAAGTTCTGACACATAGAGATAATGATTCACACACGTGCTGCACTTGCAAGCCCACACAGGGGCACACACAGACACAGATAAACGCACACACTTATTGGCCCCACAAAGCTGCCATTGTTGACTGCTGGCAGCCCCTCGGTCACTGCTTACTGACTGTAAAAAAAACACACGGTGCCTTGTGTTTATGTGTGTGTGTACACATATGTGTCATGCCTTTTAACCCTTTCCAGCACTTAGTGAGAGTTCTTAGTGTGTGCGTGACGACGATCCGTCAGCATATACACAGTAAGCCTCCCATATAAGTCACTTCCTACTGAGCTAATTCTGGATTTGAGGCTCATGCGTGCGCTTGTTTGCCAGTACTATCTTCCGCGTTTGGGTGTTTGTGACTACTTGTGTGTGTGTGTGCATGTGTGTGTGTGTCAGGGAGGGGAGTGTGCGGTTACGTGCAGGTGTGTACCTTGGAGGTGATGGAAGGGAGATTCTCATTGATCCTTTAATATCTGGCCTGAGGGGAGGCACAGAACAGCAAAATACACGGGAAAAGAAAAAGTGCAGTTGAGAGCAATAAGGCCAAACAAGAAAGACAAAAAATAGAAGATAACAGGTGAAGAAGCAATAAAAGGCTGAAAGACTGTGGGCAGCAGACAATGGCCATGCAAAAAAAACAACAACCAAAAAACATAAGACACAAAGGCGGTGACAGACACGGGGTAAAAACAGACACAACAAGATACCCTGATTGGATTATGGGTAGTGTTTGTACCTGTACTCATGTAAATCAGTCAGTGTCGCAGGTCAAGGACTGTTCTGGTGGGAAGACGAGCTTCGTGAGATAGTGTAATGAGAAGGAAAAATCAAAGAAGGAGGTGGGAAGAGAGAGATGAAAGCAAAAAGGGAAACGATCGTAAATTTTCACCCGGACAGACAAATAAAAACTCTCATACATTGCCTCTCTCACTCCTTTTTTTTTTTTTTGCGACGAATGTGAGCCGGCCTTTGTTTTTCAGGGAACGCCCTGACCCCAAACTCCTCTCCCCTTGTGCCAATCACCCGAAACCATCCCTATAAAACTGAAACCATTGCAAACAAAAATCCCATATGCATTTCTTTATTCTCTTCTCCCAATGGGCTCCCAAATGACCAATAACACCGCGCTCTGTACAAAAGCTAGTATTTATTCTCTCTCAAGTTACAACACAGTATTTTCACACTGGAGAAAAATAAATAAACATCTTGTTCAATAAATAGTATAGATATGATCTATAACCTTTAGCCATATCATCTAAGGCACATTGCGAACACATAACATTTATTTTAGAAAAAAAAAAATCATGAAGCCATCTGTTAACCTCCACGTCTGTTTTTTGGTATTTAGGAATATGAAGTTAGTTAAAGGGGGGGAAAGTTCAGCATTTTGGCACTGAAAATGAGATTACAGAGCAGTTTTCCAACTTGCTTCATGATGTTGTCCCAACAATCAGTCACCAGAAATCTGTAGCAGAAACACAACCAAGCCCATATCTCTAGTTCTGAAAAAAAATCCTGTATCTGCAGCCGAGATACCCAAAAAGTGGACCTAATATGCTACTTTAAAACTACATATTTTATTTCTTCTCATTGGATGCCTTTTGCAAATAAAAGGTATGAACAGAATAGGAATGTCTGCTATCAATTACATCACAGAGCCAAGAGTAGAAAAAAAGTACAGTACTGTGCAAAAGGAGCCACCCCTCCTTTCTTTATATATTTTATATATTTTTTTAGCTTGAAACTTTTGGTCAACATTTGGTGTGCCCACCTTTTTTTTCACACAGGCTGAATTCTGTTGACAAGCTTTCTTGACATTTCTTTAAGTGGTCTTTAAGAATATTTCTCCAGGCTTCTTGAACGACATTTAAAGCTCTTCTTTGGATGCTGGTTGACTTTTGTTCTTTTCTCTGTCGAGATGATCCCACACTTCTTCAGTAACGTTGAGGTCTGGCTCTGGGGAGGCCAATCCATGACTGATTATGTTTCACGTTGTGTTTTTCAGATGCATCCCTCAAGTCCTTTGACCGGTCTTTGCTTTTTTTCCCCCCATTTCTAAAGGATGTGAATTTTAAATACTATTCATAATCTGTTGGTAGTGTTTAGCCTTTCTGCCACCTCTTTTTTCTTCCACTTCTTCAATTTCCTCCAATGTCCAAAGAAAGAATGTGAAAGACCTTTAGAAAACCTGGACACTGGAGACCACTGCAAAAATCACAAAAAGCTGGCTCATTGAAAGCAAAAAATAAAGAAATAAGGGGTGGTGCAAGGCTTTTGCACAGTCCATATATTAAAAAATGAAATAAATATAAAGACAAGCATAATAGGTCCACTTTTAAGTCTTTTTCTGTTTGCGTTTGAGAAAGCACAGTTGCTATAGCTATAGGACAAGACATTAGAAGCATAAACGAAAATTGAGAAAAGGGACACTAAATTCTCTAAAGACTGACTAAAGTCTCATTTCATAAAAAAAAAATACATATACAAATCACAATTTGTGGCATTATATGAATGCTGAAGTTATGCAGCATTTTATTCAAGAATTTGTGACCACCTGTAGGCTTTGCTGGTTTGCAACTTGGTGATATTACATATTTGCCTGGGCTTAAAAAATAGACAAACAACAAAAAAAAGTGTTTTCAAATGTGAGCCTTAGAGCTGCTGGTTAGTAGATTTCTTTACCCTGTTTTATGCTTAAGAAAGCTGACTGAAGGCTGGCTCTAGATTCATATAATTTTACAAATCTGACATTGGTTTAGATGTTCCAATCAACCTCCCTGTTAGGAAGCAACACAGTATATTTTCCACTGCAGTGATGTGTTGAAGGATTTCTTTTATTAATATCTCTTGCTGTGAAGTGAAATATGTGAAGAGCTGAATTAAAGGGATAAAAGTGAATGGTATGTTAAGGCAGGAAACACCACAATAATTGGCGTGTGTGTGTGTGTCCGGGCAGTATGTGTAGCGCTCTTGTAGGGTTACTGTAACTGACCAGTTGACTTGTGATTACTCAGCAATACCGCTCTGCTGGTTATTTCCAGAGTCATCCCCCTGACTCACGCCTCCTCTCAGCTTCCTCTCCTTTTCTGCCTCTTTCTCTCCTCCTCTGCGCCCCCATCATCCCTCCGGCCATTTTTCTCCCCTTTTGTCTTTTGCCCATTCAGAATTTTCCCTTCTTCCTTTAGAGAAAATGAATGTTTGCTGATTCACACATCTGGGGGTCACTGAATCAGTTTTCACTCAATGGAGGCACTGTCTGTCTCGCTGCCTGTCACTCAGTCTGCCCTTGCCTGCTTGTGTGTGTCTAACCACCTACAGTGGTATTTCTGTTGATCTATGAGCCGTGAAGTCCGGTAACTCAGCCCAGCCTCAGTGTGTCTTGCTCAATGAGCTGCTATGTGCATTAGGCGGGTGACAGTGCTGGTAATGTGTTGGCTTTGTGTGTCTTATATTCCATTAGCACTTCTGGTGACCTGCCAAATAGTCCTTCATTCACTTATTCCAGTACGATATGAATGCATGTGTTTATGTGCTTTTGTCTGTTAAATCCGTCAGTTTGATTCCACTCAGATTTTGTGCAAATAATTGCCGATATACTGCACTTTGTGTGTCTGTGTGTGTTTGTGAGCGTGCATGTAAGTCCTATTGGTGCCTCAGCCTCGGAGCTTCTTCTTGAGGCAGTTAAAGTCCTTCGCCGATCGCCACAGCCAGCTCTGAAGCTCTCGCAGTATCCAGAAACCCTCCACCTTCCTGGTGAAGTCGTTCATTGTCGGCCGCGCCGGCAGCAGGGAAGATGAGGGAGAGGAGGAAGAGGAGGAGGTGAAGAGCGGATTCAAGGGAGGTGAGAGAAGGGAGGTGCCCCTTTGTAAAGATAGAGGTACGGGACGAGGGAGGAGGGTGTGCTCCTCGCCTGCTCCGAATTGGTAGAGGAGGGAGAGTGTGGACAGAGGAGGTTCGAGGGTCGGGGAGAGGAGGGAGCGAGGAGACCGACGCTGCTTTAGATATCCACTGGAGGAAGAGGAGGTAGCACCTGTGTATACTTGCTTCTCCTCCTCCACTGCTGACCCTCTGCTTCCCTCTGGAATGAATCCATCCTCTGCTCTAAGCGTATCTGGGTGATGTGCGTTCAAGTTGTAGCTGTATCGATGGCTGTTCGTTCCTTCTTGGATTTCTGTTTGTTGTTGAAGGGAGCCCAAGCTTTTTATGTCCACATATGACACTTCAACACTGGGTTCGAACTGCCTCTCCTGTTCCTCTTCATCCTCAGTGATACTCAGCAGCCTTCTCCTCCTCACCCATCTCTCCTCTTCCGCCTTCCCTGCTGCTTTTTTTGCACTGGCTGCCCAGTTTCCTTTCTCTGGCTCTTCCCTCTTCTCTCTTCGCCGTCTTTCTCCCCTTACCCTCTCCCTCAATCCACTATTCCTTCCTCTGGCTGCCTCTGCTCGCCGTGCCTCTTTTCCTCTCCTTTTTTCTGTCAGCTCCTTAGTGACATCATCTTCCTGTACTCCTCTGACTAACTTTGCCCCGCTTCTTCTTTGGCCACTACGCTGACCAGACACCGATCTAGATCCGGCTCTCGATCTGTACAGGTTCTGGCTCATGAGTGGAGCTGGTCGGTCTCCTCCTGTCCCAGTCTGCAAATACTGCAGCTCACCAGCGTTACCTCTCATGTTTGGAGTTTGTGTAGGATTTGTGTCGCTGAGGGCGGTCATCAGAGCAGATATTGAACCCAGAAGTCCATCCAGACCCATGCAGAAGTGTAGCAGGGAGGTCTTGAGTGAGGGGCAGAGAGTTGAGCGGGCTAGCTCCCTGACAGCTCCCAGAAGGACAGAGTAGGCTTTTTGATTCTGGGCCAGTCGTGCTTTGTTCTCCAGGCGGTGCCACTGGTCCACCCGAGTGGCAGCACTTGGCAGGGTCAGAGCTGTGCTGTTGGGCCGCGGAGGGGAGAAGTCTTTGTCATTGAAAGGAGGGCCAAGATAGGTCAGCTGGAGGACATATGAGAAGAAGAAAGGAGAAGATTTATTATAGTTTATTACAACTTGGGCAATTTTTCATCATAACAATTATTAATATCTTCACTGCTATAAAGCAAAACTTGTCAGGGTGGGGGGAAAAAAAGTCATGAGTGACTCTATTTGGGTGCTTTAGGGGGGCTCCTTTTTTACTAAAAGGAGCGTGAATACCATGGTGCTACTAAATACACAGAAAAACAGTGCACAGTTTATGCAAATACACTGTATAAAGGCTGAGCGGGAAAGTCAACCACTAAACTGTGATGACTGGCAATTATTTTGCAGTTTGTCTTTGTTTTCTCCTCCAAATTAGTTTCCAAATAGTTTGGCTAACCGGAGGGTTTGAGTTAAAACCTGTCTGATCTGAAATAGTAGTTTCTGTTTCTTGTCTTGACAAAGTCCCAGATATCAGCAAGTAACATACAGAAAAACAGCCAGCATGAGTTTTTCTGTTTGTTTGTTTTAGTTGTGTTTCTTCAGAAGTGTGAGGTTTTCACTTAAATAGTTCTTCATGAGCTTGTTCACATATAAGAGGCATCATTTGCAGCACATGTTCAATGACAAACATAGACAAAGTTTTCAGCAATGTGGCATATTCTACCAATGAATACTAAACGAAATATTAAAATTATTGTAGAATTAAAAAGCACTGTTATTAATACACCCAGTCATCATGGATGGAGAAGTGTGATATAGTCACAGCCCATTTAAAGCCAGAAAGGAAAAGTGGTAAAATTCAGCCAATGCAAGTTAATAGACTTATCAGCATCACTGCTCCTTTGTTTGGGATGAATACCCAAATCTTGTTATATTAAGGTGTTTCTACAGAATGTAAGACGGTTTTTGACTTTCAGCTGCAGTCCTGTCAGCATTAGGAATCAGAAAACAAATAAGGACGTGTTTTCACAATTACAGAGGTACAAGGGTACGTCAACAAGCAGACTGGAGTTGGGGATTGAACCACTAAGCCTTCAATGAGTAGACAACCCTTTCTGCCTCCTCAGCTACTCCAGCAGCACTGCTATCTGTCCATACCATCCATTTATTCTTTTCTGCTTATGCTTTTCAGGGTCAGGGTGGGGGCTGGAGCCTGTCCCAGCTACCATAAGGACAGATCACCAGTCTGGGGAGTCAAAAGGCCATGACTTTACTAAGAACCTTTTTTTGGACTTGAACGGGTTCATTAGGAATTACATCTAGACAGAAGAAGTGGGTTGGGCTTTCAGGAGTGTTCTTTAGTTGGTCAAGATCATATTTAAAAAGCAGAGTATAGAGTTAGTATTAATAATGATGCAGGTCTGTGAATGGGCCTCAATGATGTATAGAGTCCAACAGGGTTGCTTCAATCTCACCATATGACTAGTCACACAAACGTGCCACTGGATGCAATAAAACATCCTTCAACTACATAAAGAACTATCTATGTTTGGCATTAAAAAGGAGGGAGATGTATTAAAGCTCCTCTCTAATTTCTTGGCAGGTGTACTGCTGCAGTAATGTTTGACAGTCTTCAAAATGTAACAGAGATACACCAACAAGATCACACATAACTCCAGTTTCTTGTATCCTTGCACTATTTGTCAATTAAATATAGAATTCACTTTGGGTCCCAATGTGTTGTCCAAAAAAATATCACAAATATGTTTACTGTGCACAAGCCTGCATGGTCTCTCAAGTCTGCAGGGATTGGTCAACTCAAACCAAACATGGTGAAATGGCTTTTAGCCATCCTGCTGCCCACAGTTGGAATCAGCTCCCCACGGAGCTTAGATATACCCCAACTGTAGCCATTTAAAAACTAAACTCAAAATAAGCTACTGTTCCCAGTTTTTTATTATCTGTCACATTTATTATTTTTCTTATCTTTGGCCTGACAGTGTTGGGAAAGTTACTTTGAAGTGGTTTACAAACCAACAATTTAATTCACACAGGGAGCAGCTCAGCTAGAGCAAAATCACCCGGGGGAGAAACC
>VUQR01012698.1:139113-168340 GCA_015108515.1 Hemichromis elongatus | reverse complement strand
TCCCCCTACCACACACACACACACACGCACACGCACACACACACACACACACACACACACACACACACACGTGGGCTGTTTTTGCTGCCATTTTTCTGTTTATTACCTGACCCTGGAAAGTCAAAAGTTCTCATATTTGCAAAAGCATCTGCTAAGATGAATCAGGCTCTGTGTATGCGACTGTACTATGAGGTGACTGTGCATTTTGTGCAAAATATTCCTGTATTATCCTCACAAACATAGGACAACATGTGCGCACACACACACACACACCGTCACGGCAGGAATGTCAGCTATGTGGAGAGAGGAGCACAGAAGCCCATTTCACACATACAGATTAGTGTTGTTTTTCTCTGTGTCCGCGAGCCTGAAATACTTCCAGCAGCATAGTGACAATCCTCCCAGCTGCGTGTGTGTCCGTGTGTGTTCGAACGCTTGCGTATGTCTGTGCATATTTGTGAGGAGTAAAAACAAAACAAAAAAAAAAAAATCTGGGAAAGATATAAAGGGAGGAATATGTGACTGACAGCAAGGGAGATATGAGAGGCATGCAGGCGACTGCTTTAGTTGTACATGCGAATGTTTGCGTGCGCCTGAGTAAGCGAAAGAGTGTGTGTGCGTGCGTGTGTGTCCGTGTGTTGGGGAGGATAGGGGTGTGCGTAGCTCACCTGCACATTCAGGATTGTCCTCATCAAAGTTCACAGCAAAATCGTGTGAAACCTTCAGGAAGGGCAGAAAAGACAGGGCCTTTTTACTGCCACAACAAACCACTCACACTCAGCACGATGCATTCAGTCCAATTTACAGGTTGACAGATGTATTCTCCTTTCATGTTGATCAAAAGCAAGCTGAGCCTCCTAAAAGATCCCAAATCTAAATCTAAATTCTCTAGACCCACGCCACCCACCCTGCCCTTTGCTTTTGCACACATATGCATGCTCCCAAATGTTCTACCTTGAAGTCAGGGGGTATCAGAGCTCCAAATCCAAAAGCAGGGAACATCTTATCACTGGAGAAAAAGAGACAGACATATTTCATTGAAAAAAAGGAAATAAATATAAGGGAATAGGATATGGGTAAAAATAATGGACAAAAGCTTTGTGATATTCATAAAGCAAATGAAGAGGGTTTTTTTCATGCTGACTTTTGTGGAAGGATTTGATTCTCAGAGGGGAAATTCAGAGTGTGTTTGTGTTTGGATGCGTGCCCTTGTGTCAGCATTAGGTGAATGATGATTGATGGAGTGGATTTTACCTGTCATAGTCTTGACATATCTCCCCTACAGCCACCAGCGCTTTGAGGTACTCATTGGGCTGGTAGGGGTGGATGTAGTGGAGGGAGCAGCTGTTTCTGGGATCCCCATTGGATGCTGTAAAATCTATCGCCACCTGGAACGGAAACACGCACACTCACACACGGGCGGACACAAACAGGCACATTAATGTAAACATTAAAGAGATTGATAGTGATGGGACTTACTGTGAACTGAATCTGGCAGCCTCCCATGATGTAATCCAGGAAGGAATACATTTTAATAATCTGTGTCAGGAAAAAAAACCCATAATATTATTAATTTACTAGTTCAACAATACTGTTTATTTACTTTTCTAGTAATTTCTCCATCAGATTTACCCATTTTTATTTATTCATTTATTTAGATTCTCTTTTCCACCCATATTTCAGTTATTTTTTAAATTTTTTTATTAATTTGTAACAAATAGCCGTAATGGGCTCTCTTCCCATGTTGGTGAACTGATAGCACGATCGTGAGACTTTTGTTATGCCTTAAAGTTTTTCTTTGAACATTTTTTGGCTACTTTTTCACCTATTTTCAGGCCAGTCTCTGTAGCTAACCATTTTCAGAGGAATGTATTGGTTTTTGTTTCTTCGTTAAGCGATTAACATTGACCTATGAACCATTCAAGTGTAAAAAAACACACCTAACTCAAGCGAATATCGATTGCTGTGCCTGAACATAAGACAATCTAGCAACCAGCAGCTAAAAACTTGGCATATCTCTGCACTCTATGTAGTGTGTACTTAAAAATGTATGGGTATTGGACAAGTGGAGGACAAAATAAGCATAAGTATTAAATCTATCTGCATATGAACAGTATCTAAAATTCTGGGCTTTAAAAAGTATGAAAAAAGAAATGCATATGGCCCTGTAGCTGATCCATCAAATGTTCAGTTAGACCTCATCAGAAATGGTCTAAGTGAAAGGATGGCTGCCAAGAAGCCAATCTTAAGGAAGCAAAATAGGGTGAAAAAGGTGGAATATGCCAAATTACAAAAGAAGTGGACTGAAAATCAGTGACAACAGGTTCAAGTGATGAATTCAAATTGAAAGGTTTTGGTTCAAATAATCAGTCCAGGTGAGAGATACACCAGTGAGTGTTTGCAACCATCTGTAAAACACAGAGGAGGCTCTATCATGGCTTGGCACTACATTCAGCCAGTGGCATCGAAAATCAAAATTTAAGGAATTATGAACACAGAAGAGTACCATCAAAATTTTGATTCAACACGCAATACCATTACATATTGATTGGTAACAGTTTCAATTTTTTAGCATGACAACGATCCCAAACACATTGCTAATGCAGTAAAAGCATACCTGGTTAGAAAAACACACAACAAAGCACCATCAGTCATGAACTGGCCTCCGAGACCTCAACATTACTGAAGCACTGTGGGATCATCTTGACAGTGAAAGGACTAAAAAAAGCCAGCCAACATCCAAAGAAGAGCTTTGAAATGCCCATCAAGAAAAAGAAGAAGAGCTATTCCTGAAGACTACTTAAAGAAATGACAAGAAAGCTTGTCTAAGAGTGTTCAGGCTGTGCTAAAGAAAAAAGGTGGTCACATTGAATTGGACACATTCTGTTTTTGCTTTATATGTTGTATTTCTATGTAAATGGCAAAGTGTGAAAAGTGTGCAGCAATTTATTGAAATATGCAAATATTTCAATAAATTGCTGCACACTTTTCCTAGCAAAATAAAATGTATTCATAGTCGGTTCAGCATCACTCCTCTTTAGAAACACAATGGTAAAAAGGTTTGTGCATTTATCATTCTTTTCTCTGTTTTATATAATTGTAAAAAAACAAAATAGCGTATTTAGTTCTATGAATATTAATGAGACAAAAGTAGCAATTAGAAGCTTTTTTCACTGTTATCTGATGCTTTAAAAGTCAAACAATTAATCCCCCAAACGTTCAGTTGAGATTTAAACTAGTAAAGAAAATAATCATTTGCTGCACAAAAAAGAGGGAACGCCGACAGAAAAGGCTTCATCTCACCTTACAGTGGTTGAGAATGACAACACCAGAGTTTCTGTAGTTCTTCTTCTTCATCTGATATTTAGGGTTGATGCATTCCCATTGGATCTATGCACACATACACACACGTTATGCAGATGTATCAAGGGAGTGCAGAAGGAATTTGCCTGACTCGTTATGTATTTGCTACATAATGATGCAAAGGAGCTCCTCTTTTATTTAAATGAGGAATATTTAGCATATGTGAATAAAAGCACTGATAGAGATGCGAATGGGACCACGCTGCAGTGTTATCACAATGAGTTTATGGCCCTGAGTCAGTGCATAAACATTACTTGTTGTTACCAATTTAGTCTCATGTGAGCGCGTGCAGGAGCTTGAGCACACATTTTCTCACCTGTTTGCCCTCCTGCTCTACCCTCATCTCCTTAAATGTGGTATGAAACTCCCCGATGAAGTCATGTTTTCCATTGGAGTCCCAGTCCCAAACTGTGCACTGGAATAGACACACACACGTTCACTCATTTAGAGCACAGCTGCAACACCATTACCGAAACGAACAAACACAGGCATTCGCAGGCATGCAGGGAAATGCCATACTTGTCATGGACCTGGGTCGGTTCGACCCAGCTTTTGAGTTTTGTATGTTTTATTTATTTTTCATTATGGAGTGTTTTGGGAATTAGTGATGGTTGTTTATTATGATCACTGTGATTCTGGTGTTGGGAGGTTTGTTGGGAGGTTTGTGTGGGGTTATGTCTGCGTGTAGTCTGCGTCTTCATGTAGTGAGTTTCGGTTCCTGTTTTATTGTGAAAGTCAGCGTCTTATGTGAATGTGTTTACTATGTGTGGCTTTCTTCCCCAGGTCTTATTAGTGTTATTCGTCCCAGCTGTGTTCCCACCTGCTTGTAATCTCCTCGTTGTCCTCTGAGTGTATTTAAGTTGTGTCTTGTCTCTTAGTCAGTGCTGGTTTGTCTGTGTAACAACCCTGTCAGACTACGTTGTCTTTCACCCTGCTCCACCCGTGTGCTTCCCTGCTGCCGCTCGTCATCTGCCTGTCTCTCCCACGTTAGTGTTTCGTGTTCGCTGTGTTTGTAGTTTAGCTTATCCCAGTTTAGTTAGTCCCCTGTCCCTTTGCTGTATTGTTATTTTCCTGTTTAATAAATCATCGTTTCGCCTGCGATTGGATCCTCCTTCTCCACCTCCACACGGCTAACACTCACCGGCCGTGACAATACTGAATGATTGATAAGGCAGAGCGGTGAAATATTAATCTGAGGATGCTGAGAGGTACGCGGCTTAAGCGACAGCTTTATGTTTGTTTGTGTTTTTCGACATAATAGTTTGTCTCGCTCTTAGGAGCTAGTAAGCAAGACAAATTGCCTCAATCAAGTGAGGGTCAGCGGGGCAAGGTTAAGCACATCATAAAGACACAGTCCTTTCCTTTCAAAGGGGGGCACAAGGCTCTCATATGTAGGCTGTCCTGCGAAGTCGCTACAATCAATGATATTCAAAGAGGTTTGTCAATGGAGACACATGTTAACACGGAGTGAAAAAAACTCAGGTCTTTTGTGAAGCTCTAATGCCTGTGAATGAGTCCTTCAGCGGTGGAGTTTTGTATTGTAACCTCCTTGCATGAGGTCACCCCAGCAACTACCGATCAGAGGCAATCCAGCAACGCTTGATTAAAAACAATGACTCGCTGTAATCCCCTAATTTCCTGTCTCCCACTTAAGCTTTTCAGAGCCCGCACCTAAAGTGTGCGTGCATGTTTGTGTTTGAGTGTTTGAGGACGGCATGCATGTTTGTGTTTGTGAAAGTAATTTGTGTGCGCGCGAAGAAGCCAGTGCTCGCTTTTGCAGCCTTGCTTCCACTTCAAACTGCTGAGAGCTGTGCTAGAGAGTAATGAAAAAATTAAGGAGCTCTGTTCCATTCGCTGAATACTAACTGTTTGACAAAGAGAGAGAGAGCGAGAGAGACCAGCGAAAGGACAGAAAGAAAAGTAAAGAGGTGGAGAAATGGGCTCCTTGCCGATTTCAAGTACAAAGGAAGAGACGGCGAGACACTGCAGAGGAGGGTTATGCATTTATGCATTGGTCAGTTAAGACTCTGGTGAAAAGAAAGCACTTGTCTGAATAGAAATCTCTGCCCTGCCATTTCTCACTAAAGCTCTGGCTGTTCGAAACAGGTAGCCCTGGAAACCATAGCCGACGGCGTGCGTGCGCGTGCGAGCCCTTTCTCCCGCTGTCAGGAGCCACGCAGCGTTAAGATACCTCTGAATATTTAATGAACAATCTCATGTTTATTCATGCCAAAGAAGAAGTGTTCGCGGCGAACGTGGCGGCCACCGTTTCCACGCATACACAAAAGACGAAGAGATCTCCTCTGACAAGTAAAGGCGAGAGTTAAGATAACCACTGAGCTCTTTAACATCCGTCTGACTTTTTAAAAAACACAATGATATCATAAAAACACCTGACCTGAACTTAACTCCTGGATCTGAAAAGAGAAAGGGACAAAGGCTTTTTGTATGTCCTGCTGTCCTTTGCGTTAATGTCATGTTTTGTATGTAGGTGAAGAAGGGTAAAGCTACTTTATTTTATTGTCGTTTCAGGATTTTGTCTGCATTTATTGTACGAAAGACATTTTTTTTTCATGTGTTAAATAAATAAAATGGGGGATAGTGGGCAAGCTCTCGGGTGCTGCTTTGCTTCAGCCCTCTTAATGAGCCTTCACTGGAGGAACTTAACTAGCTGCATGGCCGAGAATTTAACCCCTCTATGATTGCTGCAGAAAAAATATTCCCAGACTCACCTTAAGCTCCCTGTCGTGGTCTCCACTGCAGAGTGTGTTTAAGGAAACTTTGAAGGATTTCCAAACTGGGCTCAGGTTATTCATGACCGTCTGAAAAATAAATACAAAGACAATTCATACACGTTTATTTCCAACCTGAAACAGCTGCCTACATCTCCACAGATGCACGAGTGCAGTTACCTCTGTTCTGTGCACGAGCGACTCAGTGCCGTCATCATTTATTCTAAAAATCTCCAGGAAAGGGTCTGACTTGCTGAAGAAATCCTTCAGAGACAAAACACACATGTGAGGCATTCCCTCAGAACTCCCTTTGATCACCATAAATCATTTGAACACTAACAGAATCATTATTTCACCCCCTTTAAATTCCTTTTCTTCTTTGTTTCTTCCACCAATCCCTTTCCTGTCCTCTCCAGTTTATCAACCACTTCCCTGCTTTCTTCCATCTTTTCCCCAGGGCACTACTTGTTTGGATTAGTCATCCATGTCCGCGTTTGTGTGTGTATGTGCGCACATGTGCCGGCTGCAAAATTAATATAGTTATCGGTGTGTGTGGTTGGGGTGGTGAGATAAAAGAGGGTTATTGGGAAAGGGGGTGCCCACCTATCTCAGCAGGCCTCCTTTAATACCAGCTTGTACTAGTGTGTATTGTGCGAGTTTCTTCATAATCAAGTGCCACAGCTCTGCCCACATACTTCTCCAAACACACACCAGCCAGACAGCAAGCACACACAGACTCACATCTTCAGTATTAATTACCCTCATATCTTAAGAAAACCTCAACATTTCTGAGTATTTTTTAAAGTGCACAAACCTTATCGTCCAGCTTACGCGCACTGAATGAGAGTTCAACGTAATCGTCATTTCCAGACAATTCCTCAGCTGTCACCTATACAGCGGGGCAGATAGTGAGGGCGGTGAGGGAAGGTTGGAAGGCAAAAGGAGACAGAGAGAGGGATTGACACAGAGATGTAGGAAGGAAGTGAGAGAAAATGAGATGGAAATGAGCTACAGCACAGATTGAACAGGCAACATCATCAAATTAATTATCTTAAGGGTGTCTGAGTGCACAGAGGTGGTGTGTGTGTGCGTGTCGTGTGTGTTATTTATGCATGTGTAGGAGTGTTTAACGTGGTTTGGTTGACTTTGGAACCCGTGCCATACCGTACCGTGATAGAAGACTTTCCAGCAGTGTTTCCCTGTTTGAGAAGAGCTTTAGTCAGTTTCCGCTGTGAAACAATCTGAAACAAAATGAAAGAAAAAAAAAATCACCTCAGATGGTCGAGCCTCCGCTTAGAGTTTGTGTCTGTCTGGAGAATACAAGTCAAATATTCACTCTACTTCATGAGTCTCCTGAAACATCTGACTTTTTAGCTGGCTGGCATTTATATTCTGCCTTTCCACTCGCTTTCCACTGTAACCCACATTTTCCAATTTTCGAACACACCCATACAGTTTGATTTATCACACATACGCACTCAGACACCAGTGAATGTACCCAGGGGCAATTTGGGACGCATCCACATGGGGACTGGAGGGACTGGGGATCGAGCCAGCAAGCGTCTGATTATTGGATGACTTTCTCTACCTCCTGAACCACAGCTGCCCCATTTGGCACTAATAATAATAAACTGTCAATGAATTGTACATTAACAATTTTATTTTGTTCATAGGCTTCCCAAGATTGTGTCACCGTTGCTCCCATTAAACCATAGTTATCAATTTAATCTGTCTGTGTCTTGTAAATCTAGCCCTAATATATTACCTCAGTGCTCAGGATCTCAGAGCATTTAAGAAAGGGAGCAAAGTGACATGGAGTAAACCTACAGGGTCTGGGGATGACTCAAAACAGAACCAACATCTGGTTCAATAAATTAAAAAAAAATTAATTAAAAATTTTAAAACTTAAAACAAATAACAAGACGAAAAGATGAAACTATGGTAATATGAGTAAAATTCACGATTTAAATATTAAAAGGCGGTAAAAGAGATACTGTCGCCCTGGCATGACTGACTTTGCCAGCCAGTTCTGGAGCCTCCTGGGTGGTGCTTTGCCACCGCTTCACTGCAAGTGGCAGTGATTGCTGCTTGCACTCTCCCCGACCAATTTATCCTTATTGTTATTTGCTGTGGTGAAGGTGGCGATGATGGCGGTCGTAATACCAGCAGAAAATCTTATAGTAGTGTTATTTTGTCAAGGACTTTCAAAGGTACCACAATTTCTCCCTTTGTCTACTTCAGCTGCACTTCATAGACTCTTTCATAGCCTGACAACGTGCTACACAGGCAGCCAAGTGCATGCACCCTCACGATGATGTGTCAAACACACCAGTCGACTAACACACAGCCCTTCCTGCTACAGCTACGGCATTTGTACACGTACATGCACGCCCAATAGCAAACATCTACATCCCCAACTTAGAATTTCAAGAAAGCTTATCGTGTGTTCCCGATGCACGCAGACCTGTCTGTGTTGCTGACAAAGAAGTTTCATATAGATCCTTGCAGATCCTATCTCCATGTCAGGGATAACAGATGATTATAGGTAATCACTGACGTGACCAATCTGGTGCCGGCATGAAGCTGTTAATAAACTCAGACGGAAGACTGCATCGCAGCTGGAAACAACAAACTAAACCTCTGCTTGTGTTTTTGTCAAACCCCAGAATTGGATACAAGCTTTGAGACTTACTTGATAAAAAGTAAATTAAATGTTAGGCATGCAGGTGATTACTGCACCTAATATAATAGGCACTGCACTTACATCCCCTACCCTGATGCACGAATACACACAGGCACTGGTGTAGACATTAATCAAGGTGCAGTGTGCATAGACGAATAGACAGGTATGACATATAATGCAGTAAATCAGGTGGACAACCTACTGCAATCACACTGTCACTGCATGCTAATGCCACAACTAAAGAAACCCTCCACGCCTGTGTGACACCTACACTACATTTATGTGCAATGCTGGTGTGTCCATTGTGAATCTAGGGAAAATTATTGGCATGCACTCAGATGTTTGGTCTGATCCTTAGACACCATTACCTGGCACTACTGAGGCATTTAATAATTAGAATCTCATTCATTGTCCTTATTTATTCATTGTTTCCATTTACCTGTAATGGGCTGTCAGGGTTTCTTTTTTTGTTTTGTTTTTGGGTTTTTTGGTCTGCCAATAAAGCAAAAAAACCCCAAAAAACAACATTGATTGTAACAGAAGTAAGTCTTACAGCAGGTATAAATGCTTACATGCAACATGTCAATATCTGTTACAATATTACTGATGCAATGCATCTGCAACAAGCTTTTCCTCTAACAACTATTCAGGGCTTATGTCGTACAGAGAAAAGGGAAAATGATCACACTAATGCTACAAAGGACATGATGCAAGATAAACATAACCTCTATTTTTTCAAATACAGTTATTAACAGAATTATAATATGACTATATAAACAATAGCTTCCAAACAACCTCTCCAAGAAGCTTTCACACCCTTAAGTCAGTGTTATACATCCTTCAGCTCTATGCTATCTCTGATGAGTAGTAAAATATAAACACTTCCTTTAACCACAGACCTGACATTAAAGATAAGGGAAACACTGGGCTGTGCGTCCTATTTCCTTCCATTCAATATCACATTAGATGCCAATTCCCTCAAATGCACTTATTCAAATTGTTAATGAGTAGTACTGCAATAACAATTTTCATTTAAATGCTCTTGGATATTGAGTGAAGAATGCAAATAAACCAAATCTTTAAATATTGATTACAACTTCTTCATTAAAAGAGGCACAAACCCATTAAGTGAATAACAAGGCTATATAGTTTAGCGCAAGCACATATAAAGGCTTTGAAAACAGTTCAGGCACCCTCAGGGCTTTTTATCAGAAGCACTCATGGACAGAGAAAGCATGTTAATGCAGACAGTGCATCAACTGAACTCAGGCTGAAAGCAGACATCCTTCCACCACTAAAGTTTGTTTTTTAGTCACTGAAACCTAATACTGTTTAGGTCTCCCTTGCGCCACCAAAACAGCTGCCACTCTTTGTGGCATGCATACAGGAGCTCTAAGGATGGCCTGCACCCTCTGGTGCCAAAATGTAGGCAGCGTATCTTTAGCGCCATGTAGGTTGTGGAGTTTGACCTCCGTATGTATCCCATGGTTGCCCAATTGGATTGGGATCTGGGGAGTTTTGGACGCCAGGTCAATGTCTAAGGCTCATTGTTTCGTTCCTTTAATCGTTTCTAAGCAGGATTTGTGGTGCATTTGGGGCAATTATCCGTCTGGGGAGAGGAAGTGCTGCTGACAAAGTGGGTGTCCTTGGTCTTCAATAATAATCTTATTTAGAAGTTACACTTACATAAATGCCAAGGCCTGAGGTTTCCTCAGAAAAAAATTGCCTTGTTACGATATCATCAGTATTATTTACTTCACCTGCCGGTGGTATGAACAGAGTAGCTGACTGAGCATACTCAAGTAGACGATTGTTATCCTTACAGCATGCTGCTCTGAGAAAGAGTTGTAAATTTTTCACTTCACTTACTGTTAGCAATACACAAGGTAAACCAGTTCGGAGGTTACGAGCTCATTTCTGTCATGCTTTCGCCTCCAGAAACACTCACATCACACACATTTCTGATAGTTTCTGAAAGTCTCTTACATTCCCCGACCTACCTCACTTACTCTTTAATTTTCAATTAATTTAAGCTCGACTTATAGGAGGTATGTGTTATTATTGTTTAACTTTGGTGGGGGTGGGAGTAGGAGTAACACTTTGTAAACTGTTGTAAAGTATTGTGACTTTTTCATATATGTTTGCACTCATCAGTCACGCCTCTTTCCCAGTCGACCTGCTTGCTTCATGCATTCTCTCCCTTTAGAGTGCATAAACCAATTAAGAGACCCACTGACCTGTCCTAAGGTACACTCCATGGCTCCCAAGAAGTCTGCATCGCGGAGGCCATTGTTGCCAGAGCTGATGTCGTGAAGTTCAAAGCGGAGCCTCTGGACCTCCTCAAAGTAATAATCCACCAAGAAAATCTTGGAAAAAACCGGGCCGCTGCTGCTGCGGATCACCTCTGTGCGGTCCACCTGCAAACACCCGCAAATAGCTTTTTAACACTATGTTTGAAGCATCTGTGGCACCTAAAAGAACAAAGTTCTACTTCTGGTGGTTCCAAATTTCTTAAAAACAGAAAACTTGGTATTTTAGTTTGTTTCAGAAACATTATCATAGACTGCAATCATTACTGTAAAAATCACTGCAGCCCACCAGAGTGATTATTGTGAAAGTCACAGGGATGCTGTGGCAAATATTTGGCACAGCAAGAACCCAGAAGGCTAAATAACTTATATGAAAAAGCTGGTAAAGAGATAAAGAAAGAAAAAACAGAAAAATACTCGCCCTGTTAAAAAAAAAATTAATTGTCATTTTATTAGATCACCATTATCTCTGCATGATAAACGGTAAATAGCAATTCACTAAACACTATTTACTGATTTTTATATTTGTTGGACCCCTTTTACAGATTCAGTTATATAAGTAGTTGCTTATTCAAACAGCAGAATCTGAATTGATGAACTATTCGTAACCTTGAGCAATATCACTGAGATCTTTTATGTACGTTGGTGAAAAAATAAATCCAATATCAAGACGTTCGGCAAAACCTGATTATTCTTCTTCTTCACGTGGACACTGGATTCAAGTTTTTGCGAAATTTCATTAAAGAACGTCATTTATGATTCTTCTGAAAAAGCGGTTTCATAACACTGTGCTTTTTATTACAGGCAGTCTGACTTTAAATGGATTTTTTATGCTCTTTCCAAAGTGAACTAAAGTATGAAAATTGTACATCAGAAACACCGCCGCTGAGCATTGATTGCGAACCTCGACAGACTTTTCAAAATTGCGGCAATAACCACAAATAGCCATTACCACATTGTTTACACTTATCAACTTGAGAACTGTGGCTATTGATTTTTCGTGATGACTAAAAATCACCCGAGCTGTTTGATTACACAGAGATTTGACTGCAGCTGTAACATTGATCTCACATTTTCATCTCTCTGACTGCTCAAAGGATTAGGAAGCAAAAAGAAAAGTACGCTGCGACGTTGTCAACAAAACCTATCTAACACCAGCAGCAATGACTGGCTCCCTTTTATGGCTGATAACCCTCTGGCACACGAATGCACGCAAACACAGACAAAAGCAAAGACCGCACCAGCAGGCTCGACAGACACACACATGCTGGCCTTTTCCTGATGCTTTTCTCAATAGGCTGGCAACTCATTAAAGCATCGAGAGACACGAATACATAAACACGCTCACCCAGCGGCCTAAACACGCTCTCTCGCAACAATTATCCAATTAAGACACTCTGGATCTGATGGGCAATGATAACAGTGGCCCATTCCCACACTTCTGCAAAAGGGGCTTATTGTAACGCATACGCTCACTCGTGAAGACACAGACGCGCACACAAGACACAAAAAATGCAGCACTGTGCCATACAAAAGGTTTTTGTGGCGTCTCCAAAGGAGGAATAATGCTGCACTACTTTCAGAGTGCTTGATCTTGAGCCCCAGTGGAAATGGAAGGTAGTGTATACGTGTGCGTGTGTGTGGGAATGCAGCTTCCGTGTCACTGACAGTTTGTGAAAAACGAGTTACACGTGTGAATTTAAAGACGTAAACGTACATCTGCTGAGTGAGGATGATTGGGTGTGTGTAGCTACATATTTAAAAGGAAGACTGTTCACTCCACATACTGTATGTCTGTCCATCCCAAAGGCAGAGGAAAGAAAACTAAAAATAACCAAAGATCCTGGTTTTTTTGCAACATCGCCCTGATTCCTCATTCTCGACGCTGATGTCGCCGCTTGTGAGTCTTCAGCACGTCTTTGGCTTCAGTAGAAATGCTTTGTGTGCGAGTATGAGATGGCATTTGAAAGGCTTGAAAAGCATCTGAGTCGTGGAGGGGAAAAGAGAGAACACTTTAAAGCATAAAGTTAAACAATCCTTTTTTCTTTCTTTTTTTTACTGTAAAAGAGACAAGCAAAACTGCCCAAAATTTCAGGAAAAGGTAGTCCTTCAGGATGGCACATACATATATATGCCAGGTTTCCTGCATTTCCCGGCACAATCTCAAGAGAGTGGAGGCGATAACAGGAGACAGACCATTGCACAATGAGTGCTGAAAGGGGCTGTCCAGCTGCACAGTGCTGGGCTGTGAGCACAGTTCCAGCAAAAAAGCATCAGAACCTAGCCCCAACCCTCAAGTAGTCTATTTCTGACAGTTTCAGTCAAAACATGCATGAGTACCTTACTGGAGGTCATTTTGTAGGGCTCTGGCAGTGCTCCTCATGGTCCTCCATACACAAAGGTTAGATTCACGCCCTTCTACAGCTTTGGCCCGCTCTCCTCATGTAACAGCCTGTCTCCTGCTATCTCCTCCTCACTCTTGAGACTGTGCTGAGGGGTGAACTCAGACAGCATCTTTAAATGTGCCATCCTGAAGGAGATGCACTAGAAAACCAGCTAAAAATCCCTCAAGAAGAATAAAGAGGGAGCAATAGTCTGTGGCTACCTTCTGCTACATTTGGGGCTGGTCTTGGTGTTGTGTCTCCAACAGGTGCACACCTGTTGTCACTTTCATTTGCTCTGAAGCATGTAATGATTTTTGTGTTTTAATGGTTTATGCTCCCCAGAATAGTCTTGTACTCTAATAATAGTTTCCTTGATTTTTTTGAGCAGTGTATCTAAATAATATGTATAAAAATCTTTTAAAACACTGTTTGTTCTACAGTTTGATCAAACTGCATGATTGTAATAGTCATTACGTGTTGTTTAGTTAATTGGCATGATTTGCAGAGTGTCGGTTAATGAAAACCTGTGGACAAAGAGTGCGATTATTGGCACTGTTTTGTTGCTGTCATGTATGCTGTATTGTTTTGTTACATGATATAGGCCAATGTTTTTTTTCCATAAATGTGTGGGGTTTTTTGTACTTTTGGACAGTTTACATGTTTTAATCTGTGCAGCTTTTTGTAAATGTTCATTTTTTTCCCATTACTGTCACCATAGTTTGCCTCATTTGTTTTCAATTCAAACCAATCATATGTGCATAGGGCCAAATCACAACAACAGTTGCCTCAAGGTGATTTATATTGTAAGATCAAGACCCCACATAAACACGACATATGTTTTCTCTCCCAATACGTGTGATTTACAATGAATGTAAAACCTGTGCTTTTGTCATGTGCATTCATTTTGTCAAAAAGAAGTAATTTATTCTCGGAAAAATGAAAGCTTCTATCAGCGGCCATTCGAAGTCAAAATATGTGAAAATATTTTAAAAATCATGCAGCTAGGAAATGTGAAGGTGAGAAAAAGACACCTCTTTAAAGCCATCCTGGCAAAAATTTCTAAACTTCTCACCACCTTGTTTTCCACCCTGTCAAAGGGACTTTTTATTTTGGTAGCGATGATTCATTAACGGACACAAAAGCCTCATTTTGACACATGAATTATAGGCTGTGAGTGAAGTTCAGTGTCATGGTCCTCCGGTCCTCCCCCGGACTCCACTGTTTCTCCCCTTTGTTCTCTCTCTCCCTCTCTCTCTCTCTCTCTCTCTCTTTGTGTGCTTGCTCCTCTTTGTGTGGGTGTGTTTACCTGCCTTACAGGGGCAGGATCCTCCTGGGAGCTCCGCCCTCTGCTGGAGGCACTTGAATCAATCAAGCACTTGTGGTTCATCTGGCAATCAGCTGTTTCCTATTTAAGCTGGGACCCTCAGTCTTTGCCTGAGTGTTGTAACTGCAGTAGTTTTCACATGGCATACAGCTTAACGTCTGTTTCAGTTTACTTGCTGATGATTTCTAATGTGTCTCTTCCTAGGATGGCCTTGGATTCATGGAAAACCTTCTTCCATTTGAATATTTTAAGCATTGGACTTTTGAACTGAGCACTTCAAACAGACTTTGTATGTAGCATTAGCTGCAGCAACACTGGAAATGAACTTTCATTGAGAGTCCTGCGTTTGAGTCCGGCTATGAAACTATGACATACAGCCTTTTAAAGGTTGATTACAGTGCGTTGTTCCGTGTATGAGCTGTTTTGGAAAAGTCTGCAAAAATGTTCTTTAAGATTATTCCTTCAATTCCTAGATGACAGAAATATTTGGATAGATAAATAAACTCTTTACCCGAGCCGACAATAGTCGTGCTTTCTGGTGACCTCCATGACGATTAACATCCATAATTTATAAGAACCAAACATAACTCTCAGTTTAGTAGGAGGAAGGTTAGCGACACAATCACAGCTCTGCATGATAGTTCGGGTCCTTGATTACACGCAATCATTTAGTCAAACATGAATTCAATTACATGCTTGAGTAATTTCAAGTGCTGTCTGCGGAGAAATTTATAAGGAATTATTTGCCACAGAACCTGAAAAGATGATGAATGCACTTGAGCCCACAGTCACACACATCAGGTCATGGGCAAGTGGTGTAGAGTGTGACGGCTTTTACTGAAATTGAAAATTGTGTCAAGTGTGTATTAGAAGCAAAAGAAAATAGTACAGAAACCAAAGTTAAATTATTTGTGAAAGTGTTCAAAGCCCAAATATAGAGGTCACAATGTTATATTACTAGGTGAACAACACTGGGCTGTTCAGTCATCTCTGTGGACACCCACGACAAGAGTAAAAGGAAAATAATCCACCAAAGCAATAGTTGAAATGGCAATCAAATTTATAACAGAACAACGATGCGATATGAAACTGCGCCCACATACAGCCTTGTACAAACTCTCTTACACCTGCAGCTCTTATCAGAGTGTCTTACCCTAGGTAGAATCAGCATCACGAGAGAGGACACTTTAGAGTAATAAACACTCCAAAGATGGCTCCGTCTGACCATTAAACCTCTATTTTCTAGCTGTAAAACATTTACACGGCGCACCTCTCATCCCTCCTCCCATCCAATTACCGTACCTCAAACCACTGGCCGTGTGACTGCATCTTCAGCACCACACACGGGTCAGGTTTGGAAAGAGCGTCACGATCCGAGATCCCCCGGCAGGCCACTCTCAGCTCCACTTTGGTCAGGCATGGAGAGCTGATGAAGCCCAGCGTGGCCTCTGCAGACTCATAGATGTTACTCATGCTGAACGCGCAATCACACACTGAAATGAAAGAGAAAAAGAAGAAAAGATGGGGTTGATTTGTACTTTGTAACTAGATAGATAGATAGATAGATAGATAGATAGATAGATCACATGCACTGCAGTGCATTATCACTGTTGTTTTGCCTTGACATGAGCAGATGCAGTGGCCCTGACTAAGCAAACAGCTTTCAAACTGTTCAAGGTCAGGGACTCTAAACCTCTGAATTACAGGCAAGGTCCACAAATGCACACAAATGCACATGTATTGTGTAGCATTAACACACATTTGCACGGCAGTCCATTTACAAACGTTAATGCAAATATACATTATGATGTATGCATGTATGTATGCATAACGCTGAGGAACACAAATAAGCACATGCATGAAAACAAACCGGTGTGCACAGGAATACAGCGAGCCTTGCTGAGTAACCAGAATATATTGCTGGGTTTCTCCTCAGGTTTCCGCCGCGTGTATACTGTTCACATCCCTAAATAGAATACTGACAAGTATCTAATTACTGTGACACTGAGATTTTTTTTTTTACCTTTTTTTGCCATAATCATGTGAAACGAACCATTCATAACGAATCATGTCTTATAGTTACACTTTGCAAGAATGTGGCACATCATTAAGACAAGAAAATATGCCCAAATATATCTGCCACCTTTCATTTAGTCAAGGTGAGTTATTCTATTCCAACACCGGTAAAGATCTGAATAATATTTAACATGTTCAAAGGGATAACGCTCCACATCAATCAACCACCCACACGAGTGTTTTGTTTAAAGTTACTCTCAGGACTGTGTGGGTTCTGCAGACTCCATTTGCCACTCCTTATTAGTGTGCTGAACCTGTTTGAGGAATTACACCTTTAAAGTTTTTAAAGTAAAAGCTTGTAAAGTCAAAACCAGTAGGGCTTGATTTGGCCTGTCATATATATCTACACTGGCATTTACGTGTGCTGTTTGATATGCACCTCTTATCTTTCAAATACAGCTAAGCTAAAGTACAATATGTATACTGGGATATGGTGGGCTTTACTCCCCTGCATTTCTTCACCCATTTCTTCACCCATTTCCGAGCCTTTAAAGGAGTGCTTCAACATATTGGGAACTAATTGCTTTCCTGTCAATAGTCTGATGAGAGGATCAATACCACTCTTTTAAGCTACAACTAGGGGAGGTCAACCTTGGCTTAGCAATAAAGCAATAAAGCTCCCATTATATCATCTTTGTTAAGTCCACGCATTATGTAGGCGGGCAACTTTTTTTAAGAAAAGTGTTTCCGAAAATCTTGAATCATTCTTCATATACATATGTATGCATATATAACAGAATAGCAAGCATATTGAAAATGCAAAGCAGCAATATAAACTCTTTATTCAAAGGTTACAACAGCTGATGTTGGTTGTAAAGCTAACACTTATTTATAAGAAGCTTTAGATTCACCACTGTTATATTAAAAACACTGCATCACATTCATAATTAATCTCATAAAAATGTATGGATCCAACTTCACAGCCTGTAATGTGCATAAAGCTTTAGGCTGAACCCTTGGGCAACCTCAGGTCCACTTAGTCCCAACTAAAGGATAACCACAGGTCTGATGCTGTAGATGATACAAACTGCATATTAATGGAGTGGTCTAGTAGTGTCATCCTTGGGGAGTGAGGCTGTTGGAATTGGGTCTGACTCTGACCTGAATGTCTCTCTCTCTCTCTTTCCTTCGTTCTTCCATAATTCATGTTCCATGTGCTGATTATTTTTAGCTGAGCACAGCGAATGGGCTGTATACAGACAAATGGACGGAGGAGAGAGCCAAAGGGCAGGTGTGTGACTTACAACAGACCCGTGAGTGAGTGGCATGTAGTTAGCTGTATGTGCCTGCGTGCACAGGCATACATGCACACATGTATGCCTGGCTGATGATGCGCGCGTGTGTGTGCGCGCGTGTAGGAGGGGAAAAGAGCAGATGTCTCTCCGTTCCGGTTGACAGCAGATGACACTGATAGTGAAGTGTGGATGTGGAAGACTTCTCCAGCAAGATCTACTGTAGGAGGGCGCCGTGCAGAATCTGCCTCACTTGTCACATGCGTTGCACATATCCAGAGTTGACAGCGAATTTTCATATCACACTTCACCACAAGATCTTTCAGCATGGCTTCGGTGATTTGCCATCTTGTTTACAGCAGCATTAAAGTAACACAGAGTGACACAAATGTTTTTGTCGAGAGGCTTTATGTGTTACAGAGCCCATTTTAAATATAGTAATGTTTTTTTCATTTTTGTTTCAAACATTTAACAGAAAGTACATGAGCAAAAATGACCTGACCTATAGAAGCCTTGAACTCTGAGCTCTTTTTCTGCATATACAGTAACATCGTTAGAGCTCGATTGCCTTGATGACTCTTGACTCTGTGAATGTAGCCGCTCACCACAAATGCACATATGTACAGTGACTGTGACTGATGTGACATCAATGATTCAGTCACAGAAAGGTCCCTGATACTCAAGTGCTGTAATTGCTCCGTTACGTATCGATTATCAAGCAAAGGGAGTAACCGTCACTGCACAAGCAGCACAACCTAAAAAGGCATGTGGCACGTTATGCATCTAATTAAAGACCATCAACCACTGGAGGAAAAGGGGACATTTTCAACTAAAAGCTGGCTGGGACTGGGAAAAGCTATAGTCTAGTGAAGATTTCTGGTGCTGCAAACTTGCAGTGTTATTAGAGCCGGCAAAGAATGAGGACTAGGGAGAGTGAGGGAGACAGAGGTTGTGAGAAGGGGGAGGATTAGAGGGACGGAGTGAGGGAAATAACTATGGTGAGGCAGGCAAGTGAGAAAGAATGAAGCAGAGGGGAGAGAGGAAAATTGAGAGGGACCGGGGAATGAGATGGATCTTCTCCTCTCACAGAGGTTATCTTCTCTTATAACACACCAGGAGAATACAATTAAAGGAGAGGCTTATAAGTAAAGCCTGCACCGTGGTTGGCACTATTTCAAAGAGAGAATACCCCAACTCCCTTCCTTTTTTTAGAATAACAATTTTGTGAACAATTAATGGGATTTGTAGGTTTATTAGTTTCTCCCTGGGTTGTTTCATTCCTCGGAACATTTCATGCATCCACAAAGTCCCACAAGCTGTTCATTTTCTCCTCTTTCCATAATATCAACACATGCATGGTATATGTCACTTGCAGGACACTACAGAAAATTATTCGGGGGCGGATATTTGTAACACACGCCACCCGTGAGTGAGACATGCACCGCCCGGGTGCTCCAACAGAGAGAAAACTCACCTCACCGACCTGAAGAAAAGATCCGTGCGGAGCAGGAGAACTTCACCGCCGTTTACTTGAAAATCACGAATACCTCACAGCCTCCGGACCCATCTCACTGTCTTTGTCTATAATGTTCTCCCCCTCACACCACCACCTTCTCTATCCCCCTACACTGCAGAGCTCGACCGGCTGGCCGCTGACAGTCAACGCTGATTCCCAGTTCCCACAGTTCGAGCTCGGTAAGGAGGCGCTCCGTCCGCCTGGCTTTACCCTGGGTGAAAGATGGGGAGGAGGAGGACGGTGCGCCACTTAACAGGAGTTTGTAATCCGTTGGCTCCATCGGGGGCCACTGAGAGAGCGCCGTGCCCGGGGATCTGCATCTTATCACCGCAGTGTGTCGGCGCCATCTTGCGGTTGCTGTGGTGAACTGCGGCACTCATGGACTGCATCCGCGGTTCTCAGCTCTGATGCGCCTCGGTGGTTTTGTAATAGGCGGTGACCACACACCTGAGACCGCTTGGCAGTCGAAGGTTCACTCTGGGCTCAGCAAAGAGCCGTTCAGTGTGCGTTAGGCCTATTTGGCTGCTAATAGTCACATTTTATATTCAAGCCACTATCGCTCATGATTACTTTAGCTTTTAAATTTTATGTACAAAATAAATGCAGAACGATTTAACTCCTCGCAGCGTTTGCAGATTAAAGTTCACTTACATAATGTTGTATAACGCATCTCTTCTTCCAGCTGATTCCTTTCTTACATGTAAATATATTGCCTAAATCAAAGTGTGAAATTAAATTAAAACAAAAAAATATTTATAAATTTAAATAATAAGCTGTAAGTCTTTATAACTTCGTTTAGTTTAGCTCATTTTTGTGCTGTCCAGCTTTAAAAGGCCTGCACAGTCGGTTTGAAGTCTATCCAGTTCCTACACGGAATTATCGCTTTATCTCCTTATAGGCTTAGGCCTGGTGCCACAATATTCACAAATCAAGGCACTGATTCTGGAAGCAGCACATTTAAGAGGATATTTTGTCTAAAGGACGGATTTTTGAGTTTAAAAAAAAAACAAAAAAACCTCTATCATTTATTTGGAAAAAAAATGGCCAGAAAAAGAAACCCAGTTATTTCCATACAGCCCATACTTTTTATAATAGCCCAGAGTTGTTGTTATTATTATTATTATTATTATTATTATTATTATTATTATTATTATTATTATTATTATTATTATTATTATCTTTGTTGGTGGTGGTTTTACGCTGATTTATTTTTGAATAATGTGGAAACACTGCATGTTGACTTTTCGTGGGGTTGTGTCCCCCTGCCCCGTGGCTGAGATCATTTCATGTCTGGAGCAGGGACAGCAGCTTTGTGCGGGCGAACCACGCCCCGGGCCGGGCTAGGTTAGCACTCTGCTGCTACATCCGGGCGCTCCGTTCGGTTTCCAAGCCCTGCGAAGATGGCGACTTCAGGGAGGAGTGCACTATTATCCTCCAATTCAACGGGACCTAGGAGCACACTGGACAACTCCAACCCAGAAGAGGATGATGGGCAGAACTTATGGTGGGCGATGGCTGATTAGAGCTGGTTTATTGGGAGCAGAATTTGGGGGCGCGGAGAGTCCACTGTTCTGGGATAAGGATGGTTTGACAGCTAGCCTGCTAACGAGGCTAGCTAGCATCAGCACCAGACTGATTGGGCACTGGTGACACAGCAGCAGCATTACTACTAGCTCGCTTTAGCTTCTCGCTGTCAGTCGTTTGTTTGTGAATGAATGAACAAGCATGTTTTGGCGTATTGTAACGGGGATGCTCTATGTGCAGGTCCACAATCCTGAGCGAAGTGTCAACCCATTCAAGATCAAAGCTACCGTCTGGGAAAAATGTCCTGGTCATGGGTGGGTATCTGTGTTTGTCTGCACTCTCCTGGCTAACCAGTAGGCACCGTTAGCTCCAACAGCCCAGGAGCTGGTCATCACCTCATCAAATAGTTAGACTTAAATTTGCTCCCCTGCTAACCTAGCTTCTCTCTGGACTGATGAGGCTTTTGTTGTTGATGCGTCGGCTAGCTGAGGAGAGGTGGAGACAGGTGTATTTTCTGAGCGCCTGCACTGGCGCGCGGTCATGTACGCGCGCGCGCACACTCACACACTACCTCACGATGATATGTGAGCTAATGCAGCCGCTTTGAAAGCCTGCAAGTCATTCTAGCATTCAGCGATGCTAGCATCAGCTAGACAGAGATGATTGCGAGTGGACGGGACAGACCAGCGGACTGTGTTGTTGTTTTATTGTGCAGGACCACAGGGCTCCGCGTGGGTAAGCGGACAGGGTGCCTCCCTGTCTCGCGCTGTTCTCGTGCCACGACACAAAACACACTGTGCACATCCGCCCGGGATAATCCGCAGCTTGCACACCCATTCCAGCTAATCAGACAGCTATACCCGTGTACAATGAAGGCGAGAGGCCATTTATCTATAATGCTACCTGTGACAACATCATCAGCACTGCTTTATGATGCGTTGAGTCCCCCTATCGGTGTATGTTAATATGGCAGAGAAGGAATGGATGCAGCTCTGACCTAATCACACACAATAACAAAGCTATTGTCATCTTAAGAGGATAGCAGGAATTGCCTGAACCTATCTACATATGCACAGCATATTATATCGTCCTTAGATCGCTCCTTAAAACAATAACCTCTGTGATATGCACAAAAAATTGTATTAACCATAGACAGTTTTTTTTGTTTCAGTTCAATGTGGTCTGATTTTGTTTCCATGGAAGCTTGTTTGTCTTTGAATTTTTATGCATTTATTTATTTACCAGGCAGAATTTAGTGAAAATGTATGAAAAAAGACTAAATTGATAAAAGTAATAGCTAATTCAATTTCATTTGTATTATTATTAAATTGTATTTTAAACAATTAAAAAATACATTTTTTACAGTAATTTTTAAAATACTTTTTGCATTGAATTTTTTTTAAAAACACAGTTTCACGGTGCTTCACAATTTGCACAAAACACACATTAAATATAAGTGTGTGTATATCGTGACATAAAGGACACAAATTTAATCGTACATTTATACCTGTTTATATGCAGTCATTCTTGCCATAAAACATTGGTGGGAGTCATATGCAAAAGTGAAGGGCACATTCCCAGAATAAACTAAAACTAGTAGAAAAGAACCATAAAACCCATAATCAATAAAATGTGTTCTAACCAGGCTGATGGGTTTTGTTTTTTCTATAATATCTATCCATTCATTTTCTTCCACTTATTAGAGTCAGGGTTGCAGGAGTGCTGGACCCTATCCCAGCTGTCATAGGGCGAGAGGCAGGGTAACCCTGGGCAGACTGCCAGTCTGTCACAGGGCTAACATAGACACAGACAACCAGTCGAACACCGGTGAGTCTGAACTCCACGCAGAAAGGCCCAGAATCCAGGAGCTTCTTGCTGTGAGGAGATGGTGCTTACCACCGTGCTGCCTGTCTTATGTAATAATACATTTGAAGTTTGCTGATTAGGCAAAGCTTTTTTTCTGAATTTATTGTTGTTGCATATTATGTTTGACTGGTCATATTTACCGCATGTTATTTACTGACTCTGTGTGTTTAGGTGAGGTGGGCTCGGGAAAGACCACCTTGGTTGCAAAGCTACAAGGGGTTGAAGAGTACATGAAAGGCCGTGGCCTGGAATACCTCTACTTCAGTGTTCACGACGATGACATTGATGGTAACCTGCAAACGCCTGCTGTTTACAAAACAAATTACAGAGTCTTACTGTGCTTCTGTTTTTGTGACTGCAGAGTATACTCGAGCACTGAATATACCTGCTTTGTGTGCGTGTGTATTTAGACCAAACTAGATGTAATGCCTGGGTGTTAGATGGAGACCTTTACCATAAGGGTCTGCAGGGAGTAGCTGTACCGGTGGACTCTATCGACAACACGGTGCTGCTGATAACGGTTGACATGTCGCGGCCTTGGAACGCCCTGGACTCTCTCCAGAAGTGGGCCGCCGTTGCTAGGGAACACATTGACAAACTCCGAGTCCCCCCAGAAAAGCTGCGGGAGCTGGAGCACAGACGTGAGTCATACTGACAGCAGTCAGACTTAGAAGTAGATAAATCATAATTTCTTCACAAAAATCGATCTTTGAAATATAAAATGTTACTCAGAGAAGCGGCGTCTTTGTAAAAGACTTAAATGGATTTGTCTAAAGAGTTCCATTAGAAGAATTCTAACGCCACGTTTTTAAAAACTGACCTCTTCAAGGTCCCAGTAACTGCTTATCTGTCTGTGCACCTTAACGGTGTTTGTTTGCATTTGTGTGCAGTGGTAAAACAGTTCCAGGAGTACACGGAGCCGGGTACCGGGGAGGATGGAGCACCGCAGAGGAGGAGTGAAGAAGAGGAGAGTGTGCTGCTGCCCTTAGGAGACAACACGCTTACGCACAACCTGGGAATACCAGTAGTGGTAGTCTGCACAAAGGTACACATAACAGTGTTTCTCCTCCACACGCTGCAAAAGTTGCACTATGTATAATTTTACAGATTTGTGGCCTTTAAGAAGGAGTTCTGGGTGTTTTTTGTTTGTTTTTTTTTGGATAGGGGGGTAGCAGGAAAGGTTTCATGTCATAGCAACACAGTGCTTATTTTTTGCATCTCTGCACAAGCGTTCACCTCTGACGTCTGTTTATCCGTTCTTCAGTGCGATGCTATCAGCACACTGGAAAAGGAGCACGACTACAGAGACGAACACCTGGATTTCATCCAGTTCTACATCAGACGTTTCTGTCTGCAGTGTATCCTTCCTTAACAAACTGATGGCTAGCGCAACCTGAAAACCAAAATTTGGACTGTTTTAGAGAACACCATGAAAGTATGGTGCATATGCAGTGTCTTCTGTGGCTGTGGATCTTTACATTTTGTCTGTTCCCCTCTAGGTGTTTTGTTCAGAAGACTTCCCTGGCACCGTAGGCTCTTAAAAGCTGAACTGTTGCCAGTACTTTCTTTTATTTCTGCAAAATGAGTTCAGTTATTTTCAGAGTTTACCCAGTATTGCTTTAAGTTGTTCGTTTCTCTGCATAATTTCCGTCAGTCAATAGTGAGTATTTCATTTTTCAGGTTTATTGTGTTTAAAAACGAGCACAAAGACTAAAATAATTGCACGCTGCCTTAGTTTGTTTGTGCCCCTGTAGCAATTATAACCCAGAATCGGGTTTTTCAGTTTCATCACTGTTATTAGTAGAATCTTGTTTTTGTTAGTGTTTATCACCGTTTCTGACTGTAGAAATTGGAGTGTTGGAATAGCCTTGACAGCCATGTCAGACGGCGCCTCTCTGCTTTACACATCAGTGAAGGAAATGAAGAACCTGGACATCCTGTACAAATACCTGGTCCACAGACTCTACGGCTTTCCGTTCCACTGCCCTGCACAAGTGGTGGAAAGAGATGCCGTCTTTATGTAAGTCGGGTTTTGTGCACGTGTATGTGTATTTAAAGGGCTTTGAGCAACTCCTGTATCTGGTTTGTAACCAAGTCTCTCCTCTCCTCTCCACCAGTCCGTCAGGTTGGGACAACGAGAAAAAGATTGCCATACTCCATGAGAACTTCCAGACAATAAAAGCAGAGGACAGCTTCGAGGATGTAATAGTCAAGCCACCAGTCCGAAAGGTAGATGCTAAAACACACACTGTAGTAAAACTTAGATTACCCAATTTAATTTCATATGTCACCATAGGCCGTCATTTTTACAGTTCATAGCAGTTGCACTTACCTTTAATGTCCCTGCAGGGGCTCACGATCATGTTTTGTCCAATCCAGTTGCCTTCGAGCTACAAGGAAGCAATAAACATTGATAAGTTTATATGTTGTGCTTCTTCCTTTCACTAGATTGTGCATGAAAAGGAGATTCAGGCAGAAGACGACCAAGTGTTTCTGGTAAAACTGCAGGTCAGAGAACATTTCACTGGTGTCGATGCTATTTGGGTTTTCTGCTTGCAGGTGCTCAAATTAATTCACACTTGAGGGTTTTAATATGTTAATGAAGTGCTAATTCGAGTGTGTGTGCATGTTGTGCTCTAATTTACAGTCTCTGCTCGCCAAACAGCCTGCTGTGACAGCAGGACGACCAGTGGTGAGCGGTCCATTTTATTTATTTATTTTTTTCCTCCAAAGTTTTGGCTCATATGATAGCGCAAAGCTCCCTCCAATGTCCTTATGTGTCAAATCAGCTTGGATTTCTTTCCCCTGAATATAGGACACCACAAGCAGGGCACCCACGGGCTCTCCGAGGACGAGTAATCGCTCTGCAGCGGCCAACGTAGCAAATGCTATGCCACAGTCCGGTATGTCAGGCATTTCGTCCTTACGCGCAGACACTTGTGTCCGGTTCTCTCTAACATGCGCATTGCTGTTTGTACGTCTGTGCGCATGTTTTTTTTAACTCGAGTCTCATTATGCTGCAGGTCAGACTAGTGAGGGTGTGCTGGCCAATTTCTTCAACAGTCTACTGACAAAGAAAGCGGGGACAGCAGGGCCCGGTACGCCAGGGGGTGGCAACAATACACCGGGAACTGTACGGAAGTCAGGTGAGAATTCGCTGAGCGGTTGGAAGCGTTCTGCTTTTGTACCCCTGACAAGAAGTGACCTGTTATTCAGCTGTCTTTGTAGACATCATATATTTATTCAATACTCATCACCTGAGCTTCTGTTTGTTTTTGTCACCTTTTTGCCATCCTTCCTTTTGACTCTCGTCCTCACACTCCAGACATAAACACAACCCTTAATAAAGACAATCATTAAAAGGCCTGTGTATATCTACAAGTTGCACAAACTTACACCCATCACTGTCGTCTCTATGTCTGTTTGTAGCTCCGTGTGAACGTCTTTTCCTTCTTAACCAACCCTCACCGTCTTGTGTGCAGTCTCACTGTTAGAGCCATTCATAATGTGTGTGTGTGTTTGTGTGTGTATGCAATAGTCAGAGGATGCTGGCCACGTTAAGGTGTGTGTGAGCAAGATATTTCTCATCTGTTATTGCTTGTTTATGACACCGAGAGCACCCATTTATTCTTTGGACACGCCTCCTCCAGCATCCGAGCAGGAATATTGCTGGGATCAGTCCCCCTGTATCTCTGTTTACTTCTCGTATAAAGACAGAGGCCGGGCTGCAGGCTTTCTGTTTATCTTAATTTATTTACATATGATCTATCCCCTCAATATGGAGGATATATGATGCCTATATAGAGTCCACCCAACCTGAGAACTAAAGTCCACGAGATGATCCCATGGCTATTCAAGTACTTCTCCGCTATATGCCTTAAGTTTTGTCTTCAAAGATGCAGTTAGTCTTACTGATCGGACATGTAATAGAACAAATGTGCTGATTTCACATCGGTGGATAGGAGCACATGTACAAAATGTGAAGATTACCAGCAGTAAACAAGGAACACAAGGATGACTAAATTTTAACGACAGTCGCATCCCATTTATTTTCCCTTTCCCTAATAAGCCTGTCTTCACATCACTCTCGCAGTTTAAATAATTTGAGTGATATATATATATATATATATTTTTTTTGTTTGTTTGTTTGTTTGCATGTTGCATTGCATTTATCATCACTAACATCTGCCAACGTCAGTGCACATGATTCTGATTAAGGCTGGGTTATATGAAGGAAATCTGTGCCCATTAAAAAGACGAAAGCTGTAAACACTTTACATTGTATAAGCAGCACACATGCAGGTGTTGTCAGCCATCATGCACACACTGTGGAAACATGGTAAGAAAAAATCTTCATATTCAAATGAAAGCTTTATACTAATATAAAAAATTTATATTTTTATATAGAGCTTTATATTCTAATATATTGCTTTTATCAGTGTAATTTAGATAACAAGTGCAAGAATAGCCAACATGCAATTGAATACAATACTTTGATGTCTTTTAAAACCGGATTGCCATGATCACTCAGTTATTGCACAAATATGTAAACCTGGAGAAAAACAAATGATTTCTTTCTATATCTACATAGGAATGACACCAATAAAGACTTTGAAAAACATATCTTACTATTTTGCATCGTTGGCTTGGCTTCCGTTGTTGAACTTTCATATTTATAAGCCTATTGTCATTATCCTGAGGAGCAGCAGAAGTACTGCGGCTCCTCATGCAAATGAGTTGAGACAGAATGAGACCACTGAAACCAGTGCAGTCATCTGCTTGTATTATAGTTGAAAAATATATATGAACAGTACTAAAATCATGTTACTTTCCATAACTCCATGATGATGAATCTTACCCAGCTCTTATTTTAACCATGTGCACTTAGCTTTTTTTCCTCCCCTCTTCTCTCTTCCTATTGCATTGTGCATTGTTAACGACTCAGTGCTGTGGAAACGCACTGCTATTTGCTGCATTGGCCAAGCGGCTTGTTTATTTGATTGTTTACTCTGTGACATAGCATCGATTTGTACATACCTGCTAACATTTGCAGGTTCAAAGCTGGGCCTGAGCGACGTCCAGGCAGAGCTGGACCGCATAGCCAGCCGAGAGACTGACTCTGACTTGTCCAATGCCAACGAGACCCCTGCCACCGATGGCCAGGACACATGAAGACCAGCACCCTGCTCTCCTTTCCTCCATCCCCTGCACCTCACTCACCGTCCGCCTCCCTTCTTCCCTCCACTCTCACCCGTCACCTCATCATAAAGATGCAGGGAAAAGGGAAGGGATGGACATACCAGTTCCCCTCCCCATTCTCCTTCACTTTCTCCTAAAGGAGACGAACTCGCCCTTTACCCACACTTTCTTCCCGCTTACTCCCTGTTTTCTTCCCAGCTGTTACACCAAGGACAAGTATTTGTCTCTTTTACATACAAGAAGGTCTGTTACATGAGAAGTATATGGTTAGTGGGAGGGGGACAATGGGGGTGTGAAGGCTGGAAGAGAAGTTGGTTGGATTGCAAGAAGGACAGCAATGGTGTTTTATCCATCCATTGATTGTGATGGTACAGGTGGTGTTTTTACTGTAGGAAATGCTGAGGGCGCATGATGATGAAAATGCACTTAGGTAATAGCATAGGGATGAGTGTGTGTGTGTTCATGTGTTTAATGTATGTGTGGTAAGTCACACTCGGCCAGAGGAAGATGTTCGAAGAAGAAGGAAAAAGAAAAATGCCTGACATTAAAACTGCAAGAAGTTTTTTTTTATGATGAAGGGGGGAAAAACTAATAGTTTTGTGCAAACGTGTGTGTGTACGTTTGTGTGTGTATGAATGAGAGTGTGAAAGTGAGGCAAATAGAACCGTTTGGTCGAGAGATTTTTGGCTGTTTGCATTTCAACCAAATGACAAAACAAAAACATTACTATGCTCTTACACTAGAAACTCTTAAAACAATGCAAACTCTAATTGCAGCAACAGAGTCTGCATCACTACACAAACCAAACATCAGACCTGACACACAAGCTCTTCTGTCATGGTACTCTATCATTGGCCAAACTGCCCCTCAAGGTACAAACCAGACTGTACACTGAAAAAAGGGAAGGTTTCAGAGGGTGGGTGGGTAGCTGAGCTTTACTTGTTCAGAAACACTAGCGATTAAGTTCCGTAGTTACTGCTGGCAGGGGGGGGGGGGGGGGGGGGGGCCCAAAAAAAAGG
>VUQR01012698.1:120404-139093 GCA_015108515.1 Hemichromis elongatus | reverse complement strand
CGGGTGGTTTGGGGGGGGGGGGGGGGGGTTTGGGGTCACAACAAGAATGTACAGTCATTGTCTCGCTGATTGGTCCCGTTATTTCAGATCTCTGTGTTGACGTTTGTATAATCAGATCTGTCAATCGGTTAAATAAAAGTTGTATTTATTCGCATTCATCCACCTGGCTTCTGTTTTGTTTTTTGACAGACAAAATCTGCAATTTCTTAAGTTAGGTGCCTGAAGGTTGAGCCCACCCCCAGCTGAAAAATATCAGTTTTAGCCTGTGGTGCACGTGACTTGCAAGTAGATGAAACATAAGAAGTGTGTAGTGTTTCAGACACTGTTTTGAGTGCAGTGCTGATCCTAAGATTCAAGAGTACTATATTAAATATCATTGGATCACGAGGCAGCAATCATATTAAAAGTTCTTCAGAGAAAGTTGAATATCATTATTTTTTGTAAAAAAAAACTTCACTTGTGAAAATATCAAGTGAAGTTAGGAGAGGGGTGTACAACTGATGCATGTTTGTAATTATTGCATTTGCAGTGGTTTTCTTTTTACCTTGACCACCATGAATATACACAATACAACATATATTCTATTTACAAAGACAGCAAATGAATAAACCCTTACATAAAAGTGTTGGTTTAACATTATTAGAATAGGTGCATTGGCCAGCACTGTTACCACACAGCAGCCAGATCCTGGGTTTAAATTCACTGGCTTGTTGTAGAGCTTGCATGTTCTTATGTGGGGGGGGTTTCCCTCCCTCCAGCCCCACCATGACATTATATTGTTTATAAGCAGATGAAAATACAGCAGAATAATTCGGATCATTCATCCCACTATTAATATGACTTACGAGACTATATAGGAATATAAAGTTCACATTATGTCTCATAAATTCATGCAAAGAGTGTGGATTTCTGTTTGACACAGTGCTACAGGAGATGCTGGGTTCACATTCTAATCTGAAGATGATAACTTGCAGTGTGTATTATTTCTATTGTTACTTTGTTGCATGTCTGGGCTGGTTCCTTGATTTTAGCTCCACATGCTGAGACAATAAACATCAAAATTATGAAAATGCAGTCTCAGGTATTCATTCGGTCTGGTTGTATCACTGAGAATTATTACACCTGCATGCAAATTCATGTTTTTATCGCCATACCACAGACTTATATGATTTTCATCATCAAATAAATTACAGCAACATAAAACTTCTCATTGTAGTATTGTGACTGTCAGTCACTGTAGTAACAGCAGTAACAACAGTACCCATATGCGTCTCAATAGCACTTTGGACTTTGACCTTTTCTGGTTTGAGGCATGCATGGCGCACATGGTCATGCACAAATAGTCCGCATTGCTCTGTGCTTTGCCTGTGTTCCTTTCACATCAACAGCCTCTCTCATTTTATGAATCTTTAATAGGTGAAATTGAGCTCTGCATTCGATTAACAGTAATTCTTTTGATGCTTGTGTGTATGCAATCCTAAGAAGCTTAAGCACAGGCAGGAATGTATTAAAAGCGTAAGTGAATGTTTGACTATTAAACTGATACATGGCCTGTGCATACCAAATATATACACAGCTGCTCAGAACATAATGTACACATTAGCAATGCTCGTATAGTTTCAGAATAATCAAATATTAAATGATCCTAAGACTTGGAAGCCTTATTTACCAGTTCAAGATCACTTTATGCCTCCTTGAAATTAAATTGTGGACGACTTAATAATGTAATTATTATAAGAATTTTATATATCGTGTAGCTGACTCTGTCCCTCCATCTCCTCTCCTATCCACACTTCTCTTCTTCCATTAACTACTGCAGTCAAGCATTTGCAAAATCCCTCTTTAACTATATACAGGTGTAGAAAGTCCTAGGACCTTGTTTGCCAAAATTGCGAGTTAATTCACTGTCTAAGTAAATTAATGTCGAGTCCTATTATCGGAAATGTGTGTGCCTTTTTCATTTGCTGCATGTTAATCAAAGCGCTCTGTCATATTAGCACCCGCTGAATCTCATTCCTTTCTAATGAAGGCACCTCGCCCTCCCCTCCACTACCCCACCGCCGCTTCCCACATCACAAACTCTCACTATCTTGCTATAAGACCTAAGAGCCAACACAGCCCTTCTTCCTAAAACAAAAAGACACCACTACCTGGATATTACGGTAAAATTGTGATTTTACATGCTACAACTTTGTTTAAATCTGAGGCCCTAGTTTTCCAAGTGCGGCAGAATACTGTATTTCTCCGCTCGCCATCTTGATGTTTGATTGCACTGGCGGAAGCAACATCTTCGGCGGCGCAGCAGCGGGTGTGGTTCGGACTTATACGGGTGGTTCACCTAGCAGCCCTTCTCCTATTTTCAGCTAACAGAAAGGGGATTTTTTTTCTCCTGACAAGAACCACGGAGGAGCCGCTCGATTCTGGTAAATATGCTACGCTTATGACTGCTTTTATACAACATCGCACAGTGCGTCAGGGCTCTGGTTAGCAAAGAAAATCATCTTTGGCTAGGGAGGGGGCTCCGGTGGGGTTTTCTGATTTGGCTGGCAGCACAGCAGGTTTTGTACGGTGGCGCTTGGAACTACTTTTCATACGTCCTGGCTAGCTGTGCTTATCAAATCAGAAATGTAAAAATGGGAGTGTGCTTGAAAGTCGGGATTCTACTAATGAACTTGTTTGCGAAAAATAACGGTTATTAATATTGGTTGCTTCTCAGGATAGCTCATGCGCATTTTTAGCCAGTGGCCGAATTCCTAAACAGTGTTTGTTTATGTTAGCTTACTAGCGGATAGGTTAGCTGCGCACGTTAGGCTAGCATAGCGAGCTTTCAAGGTAAGCTAGCCAACCTGTTAGCTAATAGGGGTGGCTAATACACGCTAGCCCTTGAATTGTGTACCATTAAAATATATTAAGTGATTGGTGTGACCTATCCATTTAGCTTTTTCTCTCGTTTAATTGTGATTAGCCAGCTTGTATCGTTTGTAGTTGGACCCACCACGAGAGGAGGAGTCATGGAAGTGATTGCGGGGCGGAGGGGGGTAGTTTCTCTCATTGGAAACCCAAGCTGCGAGGTCGGAACTTGGCCGTGGTAGGGGGAGGGGGAGAAATATGCCTTTGATGTTCTTTGCCGCTGAATGGTGAATTGTGTTCGTGCTGGCCTGGAAATACCCACCGCTTTACTCACTCGTTTGGAGGTGGAGGCTCGGCATTTCCCCTCCAAGCTAAGATAGCAAACCAAACGAGCATCTCGATTACTTATACAGGTAGAGCAGTAGACTGTGGCTTTATTATAGAGTGATCACTGGAGAAACCCACAATTTGGTTTGATTTTGCCAGACATGAAGTTGAGTCTGAGTTGGTAGTTTTTCCTAAGTGTACGATTTTTTTTTTTTTTTAAACAGGTATATCTGCTGTGCGGGCTGAGGGCAGGCAAGAACAATGGCTACCCAGTGTAAGTATGGAGAACTGGTCATTTTCAAGGGTTTAGTTTCATGATCTCAATATAAAGCAAAATTTGAGAGAAGGAGAAGCACGACGAAATGTTATGGTATCTTAAGCCTTAAGTTTTTGGTTTTTTTTTACTTTTTCTTTCATCTAGTTGTTTTTCAGAAAATTGAATGCATGTTAAGTTGGTATGACGGGTAATGTTAAAATTTCCAGCAAAGTACCCTGGAGTATCACATGTAGGAAAAAGAGTAGCTTTGTCTATTTTTGGTTTTAGTTTACTTGTCAATTTCATTTTTTCTCTTTATTTTCCTACAACAAACTTCCATAAATAAGGTTGGTGAAAGTTATTATTTGAAAACTATACTTAAAGTTGGTGAACTAAAGACTTATTTTTTTTAGTGTATTCCTTCTTGTCTCACTTTCTTTGTCCTTGTTTGCACAGCTGATTTGATGGAGTTGGACATGGCAATAGGTGACAGCAAGGTTGTTGTGAGTCAGTGGCAGCAGCAGTCCTATCTGGACTCAGGCATTCAGTCTGGCGTCACCACCACAGCACCATCCCTGAGTGGCAAGGGGAACCCAGATGCTGAAGAGGAGGATCCAACTCTTTATGACTGGGAGTTCAACCAGCCTTTCACTCCAGAGGCTACAGGTATGAGATACTAATGTAGGCACAGGAGTCAAAATATTATGGCCAATCAAATGCTGTTCACTCTCTTGTACTGATGAAATACAGTAGTCAATACGGTAAATGTAAGACAAAATGAAAAGATATAAAGACGCAAACAGTTTTGAGAATGAACAAATTATGGCAACATGCCTGTTTTAGTGGTCCTGAGGCATACAGGCTTATCCTGTAGTGAGCCAACAGACAATTATTGGAGGAAGCACCAACTACAAGCTCATGCTGTGGCAAGTCTGACTGATGTCAACTACAACTTGGAAATTACAGGACTTAAAGGATTATAAACTGTCTTAGTATCAGATATCAAAGGACACATTCACAAGTCTTGTAGTGTCCATTCCTGAGGCTCTGAGCTGGTTTGGTTATGAGGTGTGTACTGTTAGGCACCGATTGGGTGTTTTTACTCTTGTGTATTGTGATGTTACTACTGATTTTTTTTTTCTTTTGAAGAATTAATCAGGAATAAAAATTGTCAACCTGATCATATTCATTGGCCTGATTGTACATTGATTGACATGCTAAAAGCGAAACTGCTCTTTAGATTTCTGTATTGTATTTTTCCATTTCTGTTAGACCTTGAGGGCTATGCCATGACCCGGGCTCAGCGTGTACGTGCCGCCATGTTCCCCGAAACTTTGGAGGAGGGCATCCAGATCCCGCCTACTCAGCTGGATGCAGCCCATCCAACTGCTGTGCAGCGTCTTGCAGAGCCATCGCAAATGCTAAAGCATGCTGTAGTTAACCTCATTAATTATCAAGACGATGCTGAGCTGGCCACTCGTGCGATCCCTGAGCTCACTAAACTGCTTAATGATGAGGACCAGGTATGCATAACATGTTAATACACTCGGATGCCAACAAGTTAACTTCTGATATCTTTGTAGTTGGTAGCAATACAGCTGGCATCACTAACAAATACATTCTCTGTCCTAGGTTGTTGTGAATAAAGCAGCTGTAATGGTGCATCAGTTGTCAAAGAAAGAGGCATCTCGGCATGCCCTTATGCGTTCACCACAAATGGTTTCAGCAGTTGTTCGCGCCATGCAAAACAGTGGTGATGTGGAGACTGCTCGTTGTTCTGCTGGCACCTTACACAACCTTTCCCACCATCGAGAGGGTCTGCTTGCTATCTTCAAGTCTGGAGGAATCCCTGCCCTGGTCAAGATGCTGGGGTAAGAAATAGGATTTTAGTGACAAAATAAATGTTGTAACATGTGCTGCAGCCATCCTCTTCAATCTTTAGTACAGATTATGTCATGGAGAATGTCAATGAGACGCTTAGTGACTAGAATACAGAACACCTGACAGAAGTAATCTCCACCCTTGGCACTGCAGTCCTGAACTTTTCAGACATTTACAGGTTGAGGTGCATGTGTGAATGCAAATATAGTGGCATCAGAGGTTAGGTTGTTAATCTACCATCTCCCTTGGACAAAGGCTGTGCAATGTACAGTTGTGCAAATGTGAGAATGGAAGAGGCTAGTTTTAATAGTTTGACCATCAGTTTTCCATCTATTTTGCAGTTGGCATTTCTCTGTACTTTTGTTCTTGAAATTATGTAAATGTTAAATTCAGAGCTAGTAGGTTGTTGTCATGTCTTACTTTCTACTTGATGTGTCCAACTTGCCTAATTTGATGATTCTGGTAGCGTTAGGTGCATGTGAGAAAAGACACTCTGGGGTGTTCCAGTCTCCAGTCCAGGATGTTCAGTATTGTATAAAACATTTAAAGCACTTTATTATAATTTCCAGCTATTAAGCAATATTAAGGTATTGTTAAGTGTTTAATTTGTATTTACATAACATTACTCCTACTTAGTATGCCATTTATCAATATAGATTTATTTTGACTGACTCTTAGTGGTGATTGCTGTATAGTATAAATTAACAAATGGATACTACTAGTATGTATCAGTACAATAACAGATGGATAAACATCTGTATTTATAAATGACATTCTAAGGAGGAGTAATGATATATAAATAATTAATTTAGTTATCACTAATACCTTACTGATGCTTAGTAGTGAGACACTAGTGCTACCTAGTGTGATATGCAGTGCTGCAACAGTATGTTCTGCTGTAAGTCTTATCAATTATGACCAAGCAAATACCCTGGAAATGTTGGCACTGCTATAGTTTTTCACAACTACGTATAGTTTAGCATGCATACTTTAATGTGGGCTAAACAGATTGACAAATGCAGGTTGTGTTACAATAGAGCCAATCCAGACATTCACAACCAGACAAATTTCAAAAGAAAAGGTCCTGCAACTCAGTTGAAATGTCTGCCCGCCTTCCTTCCTTTCTTTTAGTGTTTGCATTTCTTCATGAAAAGCCTAAACACACAGCCAAAACAGTTGGATCTCTGGCAAGTTACGGCCTGTTGGATGGCGCACATGTGTGTTTGAATTTGTTCCTGGAATCATATTACTAATGGTTTACGTGAAAGATGGAGCAGTACATCAAGAAGAAAGGAACTGCCACCTTTTTGTAAAATCGCTGAATAAACTTGCATATAGGAACCATTTTAAAGTTTTTAGGGCTTTTGTGGTTTAACCATAAGGGGGGTTTTATTTTTGTCAATTTTGCAGTGAGCATTTTTCTGTGCTGCTTTTATTGCTCTTGAAATTATGTAAATGTTTCCTTGAGATTGGATGAGCGATGAGAACAGAGCAAGGAAAATGTGATGTACTGGTTCAGTTCTTTTAAGTATCAGCAATAATTTGCAAATGGCTTTACAATAGATGTGAATCCTGGTTTAAAAAACAAAAAAAGGATGTTTTGCTGAGTATTTTCCACCTGCTAATCTTAACTGGACAATTGATAGGCTTCTGGAAACTTAATAAAATTGCTGTTGAATTGCCACCAATTAATGGTTGTATCATCTTTGGCAGTCAGATATAGTTAAATGTTCATAGAAACGTGGTCTTGCATCTGTGGCTTATGCAAACAACTCAAAATGTGTAACGGCACTTGGTGCAGCTTATTTTTCTTTATGGGTGTCTTAGCTGAGTCATAATGCCCTGTGTATGACAAACTTGCACTTCGTGTTTGAATGCGTGGCATGCTTGTTTGCATTTCACTATTATGTAGAGTCTCTGAAGAATATTTAACTTTTCCATAACTTTTTTTCTTTTTCACTTTAGTTCACCAGTGGACAGTGTTTTGTTCTATGCTATTACCACACTCCACAACCTGTTGTTGCATCAGGAAGGGGCAAAAATGGCAGTGCGCCTAGCTGGAGGATTGCAGAAGATGGTGGCGCTGTTGTCCAACACTAATGTCAAGTTCCTGGCAATCACTACTGACTGCCTGCAGATCTTGGCATATGGCAATCAAGAAAGCAAGGTATTGGAGCTCGGGCTAATTTATCAATTTGCATACATTGATTCACTTTTCTGCTCACACAACCAGCAGTTTGTATGCCAGTATAAACATAAACTTCTCTTTATTCTTAGCTGATCATTCTGGCCAGCGGTGGTCCCCAGGCTCTGGTCAACATCATGAGGACTTTCACATATGAGAAACTGCTGTGGACCACAAGCAGAGTGCTCAAGGTTCTCTCAGTCTGCTCAAGCAACAAGCCTGCCATTGTAGAGGCTGGTATGTATGAAGTTTAAGAAATATAAATACAAATTAAAAATGCATGCTGTATTTAAATCATTGCCGTACAACTATGGGCATTATTGCTTGTTAATGTTGTGCTTTTCTTCAGTGAAAAACTGCCTCTAATAGTGAAATTTTGTCTGACTTTGTTTGTAGGAGGCATGCAGGCTTTGGGGCTTCATCTGACAGACCCCAGCCAGCGTCTAGTCCAGAACTGCCTCTGGACTCTGAGGAATCTTTCAGATGCTGCCACTAAGCAGGTATTAAATACAAGGGCCTCCTGAAAGAATCTAACTTAAAGTAACTTCTTGAAAAAAAACCCTACAAATTCTGATTGATCCTACTTTATTTGGATTTTTTTTTCTGTCTTGTCGTCTGCTCTCTAGGAGGGGATGGAAGGTCTCTTGGGCACTCTAGTCCAGCTGCTGGGCAGTGATGACATCAATGTCGTAACATGTGCTGCAGGCATCCTCTCCAACCTGACCTGCAACAATTATAGTAACAAACTCATGGTCTGTCAGGTACGTGTAAACACAGCTTCTAGGAAATTTCAATAATTCTATGGTGTGGAAATGAATTTAAAAAAATCTTATCTGCCACTATCCGCCCTTATGTTAGGTTGGTGGCATTGAGGCTTTGGTGCGAACAGTACTTCGAGCTGGTGACAGAGAGGACATCACAGAGCCTGCGGTCTGTGCACTTCGCCACCTGACTTCCCGCCATCAGGATGCTGAGATGGCCCAGAATGCTGTTCGCCTTCACTATGGTCTGCCTGTGGTGGTCAAATTGCTGCACCCTCCATCCCACTGGCCTTTAATCAAGGTCTCTATTTCTTTACTTTTACATATTTCCAGACAACTGATAAAATCACTCCTCAGAATTCATGAAAATATATTCCAACATTAAATATGCCAAATATTCCTTCCCTTATAGGCCACAGTTGGTCTGATTCGCAACCTGGCTCTCTGCCCAGCCAACCACAGTGCTCTGCGGGAGCAGGGAGCTATCCCTCGACTGGTGCAGCTGCTTGTCAGAGCTCATCAGGACACCCAGAGGCGCACTAGCATGGGAGGCAACCAGCAGCAGTTTGTGGTGTGTAACAAGCTAAATATTTTTGACTTTTATTTTATCTGAACATCAAGTATATGATTATCCCCCCCCTCCAAAAAAATCTCATTAAAAAAACTCAAATCGTGCAGGAGGGTGTGCGGATGGAGGAAATAGTGGAAGGCTGCACAGGAGCTTTGCACATCTTGGCCCGAGATGTGCACAACAGAATTGTCATCAGAGGGCTCAACACCATTCCACTTTTTGTCCAGGTGCGGATAAAACTCTAAATCCTACTGACCTACAGTTCCATGCCCTGGGTTTTTTCTTTTTGTTTGTTTGTTTTTAAATATATTGTTTTTTCTGTTAAATGTCATATCTGTGACCCTCCCCCCAATTCCCAAAATACTTATTTTGAATCTGATGCCAGATGTATATTAAGAAGAGAACAAAAGACAGGGGTAGTTTTACACTTATCATCGCTATAACCCCTTATTTGTGTACAGTTGTGTGTTGGGCAAACATTTTGAGCAGCGAAATTTCCCCATATAGTCTTTCATTTTATTTTGCACTACTTATACTGTTTGTTTATTAACTATATTGTTTATTGTTTGCATTTGTTTTCAGTTGCTTTATTCTCCAGTGGAGAATATCCAGCGTGTGGCAGCAGGTGTGCTGTGTGAACTGGCCCAGGATAAAGAAGCTGCTGAGGCAATCGAAGCTGAAGGAGCCACTGCACCTCTCACTGAGCTGCTGCACTCCCGTAATGAGGGAGTCGGTGAGTGTGCAAGGAACAAAATACAAACTACACACATTTTTGCTAGTGGTAGCTTGAAATGCCTGACTGGTGTTGGTCTGCATTCTTCTGTAGCAACCTATGCTGCAGCTGTCCTGTTCCGCATGTCTGAGGATAAGCCCCAGGACTACAAGAAACGCCTGTCTGTGGAGCTGACCAGCTCTTTGTTCAGAACCGAGCCTATGGCCTGGAATGATGTACGTGTACATTAATATATTTAACTTTGGCATTTTTCCCAAAGAAGCAAGAAAATGACACCATAATTGATGATGTATTTGCATTAAGCTACATTTGCTGGTTTACTTCAGATTGTGCGCCTCACTCTCTTCTAAATCTTTCTATAGACCGGAGACCTGGGACTGGATATAGGTGCACAGGGAGACCCTCTGGCTTACAGGCAGGATGGTGAGTACTTAAATTTTGTTTGTTTATTTCTTATGACGTGCAGCTACGCGAGTTGTCTTAAAAGAGCAATTGCACAACTTGCTTTGATTAATAGCAGTTTTTTTTCTTCCAAGACTAAACCTTATAATTACAAGATGCATGTGGTGTTATTAGAAAATGTATTCAACAATGCTAGATTTTCTAAATTCTATATTAAACTTCTACTTGTACTACTTGCCTAACTTAAAAATCTAATGGTTATTTGTAGAAATGTTTACCCAGCATTAGTGCCACTATGAAGTAATGCGACTCAAACCTGGACTAAGAAACTTGTGTCTTTGTGTTTGGTGGTGATTGTACAGCAGTCTTGCTACCTGACCAAGACATGCATCTTCCAGTTAATTAACAGAAAGGACTAGAAAGATGCGCCTCAAGCTAGAATACAAGCTTTACAGTTTGCTGCCAAGATCAATCTTGGAGAGGTCACAACACAATTTCACTAGACTGCTCCTGCAGATCTATTTTCTGCTCTCTTTTGAGAGTCGAAGTATTGTTCTATTACTCTCATCAAAAGCCCGTTATTCTGACTTAAATTGTTTCTCAAAGCTCAGATGGGATAAAATGCCTCAGAATAAAGTGACCAAAACTAATATTTAAGAGTGCATATTAATATTTTCTCCATACTTGTAAATGATCGAAACTAAGCCCCTCAACCAATGCTGTTGTAGATTCAAAATAAAAATAAATTAGTTTTATGAGGTGTTTCTGGTGCCTAAATGCATAACTTGGTCATTTTATCCCAATGCAGGGTCCTTGCTGGGCAATATGATGCCGTAATATTTCATAGATATAACTTGTGTTTGCTCAACTTCTGATTTAACAAGAGTTGGTGTACAAAGAAATAAATACTAAAACATTTTTAATGTATTGTAAGATTTGCTTATGTCGCACAGTGCCATTTGTCGCATCTACCAGATCATGTTAAATAAGTTGTGTGTAAGATGTAAGATGGACACGGCCTCTGTGATTCACACGTTGGTTTGTAAAGCCCCACTCTGCAGTAGCTGAGTATTTGCGCCAAAGCCAGGTGATAATTGAGGGTTATATCTGACTAAAGCTGCACAGTCTGCACTTCTCAGACGTGTGGTTTAATCACATTATAGCTAAATGGTTTACCAAAAACCTTAAATCAGTGATTCAAGTTTTAGCTGTTAAAATCTGCTTTGACATGAGTGGAAAATGAGGGTCTAGCTTTATTTGAGCCATCTGTGACTTGATTGGTAAGTGTGCATGGCTCTGATCAGCGTTCAAAGTAAACGAGATATATCAAGAAAAAATTGTTAGTGCACTAACATTTAGAATTGCTAAGGGTAACAAATTTTTGGTTTGCAGATATGGGAAGACTGAAATGGCATCACGCTGTTGCTTATTCAGACTCCCGTGATATTTGTGTATATTAATGCACCAGAACAATTTTATTACTGCAGAGAGGCTTTTATGACTTTGTTGTACAGTCACACCTAAACCCACAATTTTGACCATTTGTGCATAACCTTAATCATTTGTTCAAAATCAGATGGTGATATTTACCACTGTTGGTTGTTCATTTTGCTGTTTACGAGTAAAACTGTAAGCTGCAGTGTGTGTTTGAAGTTTTGACCCTTTATCACTTACTGTACTTCTCACTCTATTTTGCCATTCAGATGCAGCCTACCGGGCCTACCCACCAGCTTACGGTCAGGACACCCTGTTAGACCCCATGATGGAAGGTGCCGACTACCATGCTGACACTCTGCCCGACCTGGGTCACCACACTGATCCATTGCCAGACCTCGGCCACACCCAGGACCTAATGGACAGCAACCAGCTGGCCTGGTTTGACACAGACCTGTAGAAATGGTGAGATGGACTTGCTAATCAGTTAGCAGTAAAGCTTTTTCTTTCTCATATCAACAGCACAATATTAATATAGCATCTTTGTCCTATGCTCTTTTTGCAGTTGTATTCTGATAGAACCTGCATTGTGATTGGCCTGTATTTTCTGAAGCAGCATTGTGATTGGCCTGTAAAGTGTTAAAGGTAAAGAGAGGATAAGGGGTATTAGAAAGTGCCTGACACAAGAAAACTAAGATGGTTGCCACAGGAATGTTAAAGCAAGTTGAAAGTGTGTGTGGGGGGGAGAAGGGGTTAAAGGATCAGATGTGGAATCACTCGGTGGAAGTCTTGGAGCAGGTTACCATTATGGATGAGTGCAACAGAGATGGATCTTAAAGTTTGAAACACAATTGTTTTAGCCTTGCCTGTATTATCAGTTTTTTTGTTTCTATTTTTCTTATACATTTTTTTATCTTTTTTTTTTTGTTTTTTTTTTTTTTTTTTTTTTTTTTTTTTTTTTTTTTCCATTTTTTTTTTTTTTTTTTTTTTTTTTTTTTTTTTTTTTTTTTTTTGTCTATATGTATAAAGGAAGGAAACTTTTAATAAAAAGACATTGTTTAAAACTAAATTTAGAGCAGGGGTGTCGAAGGCCTCGAGGGCCGGTGTCCTGCAGGTTTTAGAACTCATCCTGGTTCAACACACCTGAATCAAATGATTAGTTCATTACCAGGCCTCTGAAAAGCTTCAAGACATGTGGAGGAGGGCATTTAGCCATTTAAATCAGCCATGTTGGATCAAGGACATGTCTAAAACCTGCGGGACACCCGCCCTCGAGGCCTGGCGTTCGACACCCTTCATCAGTAGGTAAAACATTTTATGCCACTTTGTCATTTTATATCAAAATTTCCAGCGTCATGAAATATTTTGCAGAGCAAGCCTAAAAACAGAGCAGAATGTTTTATGTTGTCGCTTTTTAAAAACTACATATATCGTTTCTTAATGCAGATGAAGCCTCATTTCCCTTTTGTTGCTCTCTCTCTTTCAGCTAAGGAGCTTGTCTGTCGCCTGATGGAAGTGGACCAGATGCTGAGAATCACAGCGCAAGATGCGCTTTACCATGAGTGGTAATCATGTGCACATACTGACAATAGCAACAAAAATCTTGGCACACAGCTACATTTACTTGTATGTTGTGTTTCAGGATCGCAGGGAATGGTGCGTCAGAAAAAAACCTGAAGGATGGCGTGTGTGCCCAGTTTGAAAAGAACTTTGCAAAGGCCAAATGGCGGGTATGTATTCATTCCTGCTCTGTAAATGTGAGACTAAATGAAGTTCGAAATAATAGCAGCAGAGGAATATTGGAGGAGAACCCAGGTGAAGACCAGGGCCTTAATCTGCTTTAGCTCGTAACACAACTCTGCAGAGGTATGTTTAAAGTCTGTGAATGACATGGTGGAACTGATAAGGCGATCCAGGGATGAGACTGGTGAAGACAGAGAAGGAAAATGGTGGCAACGCTAACCTAACAGCCTAAGTAACAGCAACAATCCTCTTCTCTCTTTCTCCATGTGGTTCCCAGGAATTAAAGGTATTGTTTTTCATTCTGAAGGACAGTGGAAGGGCAGAGCGTGGGGAGAAACTCACATTTAGTCCAGAATGATTCAATAGCACATCTCTCTGATAGCAAAATATCATTTTAAATTAAAAGAGTCTTTTTATCAGAACCTGTCTCTATAAAAATCCATTTGGAAAAATATTATATTAAATGTTAAACCCAAGTCAGCTTTGAGATTTATTGATCATGTCAGGGGCCGTTGAAACTCTTCCCAAGCTCTGTTCCTGCCCACTGTCACTCTGCCTGTCCCAGAAGAGATCCATCCACTCTGCCCCACTTTTTGTCATTGGATTACACCCAGATGTTCAAAGTGGCCTGCTCTACTCCTTTCCTTCTCCTCATCTGCACTAGTTTATAAATTCAGATCAGTAAATGTGAGATAAGCAGCAGAGAAGCAAGGTATTTTTTTTTCTCCTCCACTACTTTTGTAGTATTTAAATTAGTGTAGATAAGGAGAGGGTAAATTGGAAAGGACATAAGGGTTCTTAGCCACTGTGAACTTATGAAGTGCCGTGATTTATACTGTAAGGCCCTCTGGCATTCCTCTTACGTGAATCCTGGCCCATTGTCCCATACTGTTGTTACATTTAAATCATTTTTGAAGCTATATGAAAGCTTCTCAGTTATATCAGAGATATTGATTTCAGTAGCATTTTTGTGTCCTAGTGGCTTTTCACTTCCAGAGAATTCAAGGGAATTCATTTCCCTGGTTTATTAGCAGTTATTAAGCTCACAGATTCCCCGCTGACTCCTTCAGTGTTTGTAGAGCAGAAGGAATCAGATCAGTGCAACATTTATAAGAAGGGGATTTATACATATTTGCTTGATTAGCTTTTCCAGTCAGCAAGCACTCAAGGAGTTTCTTGGGGAAGGTGAGACTTGAGATTGATTTAAACCAGGGCACAATTTGTCATAGCCTTCTGGAAGTAAACAACTGGCACTAATCTTCCTTCATGTCACACAAATCATTTCTCAGCTCTTAGTACGAAGTTGCAAAAATCATGGTGTGTTGACAGGCTTTTGTCAAATGCTTGTCTTTGAAGCTTATTTAAGCTTTTCCATAACTGTTATCAAAGTATTTTTTTTTATTTATGTTTTTAGTGGGGGAAGAGGAAATATATTTTAACGAAAATTAAAATGTGCTGCAAATCTAATTCTTTTCATCCTTACCATCCTTCTCTTGTTTTTCTTCTACTTATGTCTGTTTCGCAGAAAGCCATCCGTGTCACCACCTTCATGCAACGCCTGAAGAATTCAGAAGCATTGATTGATAGCTCAGCTGAGGTTCAGGGCAGTGAGGAGGTAGGGGATGGTGAAGGGGGTGCTTCGCAGGGAACAAGTGATGAGGGAGACAAAGGGACGAGTGATGGTGGGGTGACATCAAGTAGTGTGTCTTTAGAGGTTACTATTGAGAGTATGCCCTCTGGTATGGACCAGAATAAAGAGACAGTTAAGGCTGGAGAAAAACAAGAAGAGGTAAAGATGCATATAGGCCCATCTGTAGGAACTACCCCATTAGGTGTAGAGGGCCCCGTCTGTCAATCAAATGCAGTCCTCAACTGTACCCAGGAGCAACCTGACAAGGTTGGTGCAAAGAAAGGAGCAGGTGATGGAACCAGGAAAATGGCTGCAAATTTGGGCCAGAATAGAGTTGTTCCAGAATTCAAACAGACACCTGCGGTGAGCCCTGAGGCCTCAAAGCTATTAGACAGCACTTCGGGGATTAATCTTGACAAAAGACACATTCCGTCCTCCCCTGATCCCAGCAGCAAACGTAAAATGGCTGCAACGCTTCACGGCCCTTTGCACACAGCATCCGCTGTTGCATCAGACTCACCGCTGAAGAGACCAGTCACACAAAGAGAGCAAAAGGATGAGACTGACGGAAGTTGGTGTCAGACACAAGTTCCTGAAGCGGTGGCAGAGAAGTCTGTGGTGGCCCCAGTCACTCCAGCAGTGGGGCCAGGTACAGGGGTGGATGGAGGACTAGGAGTTAGGCTAAGGGGCGATGCTAGTCCGGTAGATAGGCAGGACAGGAATGCCAGAAGAACAGAGAGGTACAGCGCTGAGTTTAATATACCAAGAGCAGGTGCTACACCAGGGCAGGCTTGTTATGCAGTTGGAAGCTCTGCTAGTTTAGGGCGTCATGCCACACCATACAATCCAGAGGTTGGGGCTTTGGGGATGGGGATGGCTGGGAGCTATGGGAGTCCATACAGTTCCCTGTATACGAGTGGAGGAGGGGTAGGGAGGTATGGAACTGGGCTACAGCACAGTGGGGGGAGCAGCACTTCGAGCGACTGGCAAATGGACAGTGTGATCGAGCAGATAGAAAAGCAAATGGCTGCTGTGCTGGAGAAGATCGAGGGAGACATGCCGTCGCTCCTAGAGCAAATCAGTGACTGTCCTGCTGAGCAACCTCAAGCTCGGAGCACACACGCCTCTCCCACCACCTCTCGTGCACGCCCTTCACAGCGGTCCACATCTTCAACCACCGGCACCCCACCACCACTTCCTACCTCTCCCAGACCCGTGCTGCCATCTCTTCCTCGCATTAGCATTCCTCCTCCTGCCTATCCCCCACCATCTCCACCCACAGAAACCTCACCCCAGGCTGTGGGAGAGCAGGAAGACAGGGGTGGACAGGCCCCTCCTGTTCATTCCAACCAGTCACCAAGACCTGGGATAGGGAGGGGACTATGAGGCAGGTGTGCATGATGCAATACACAAAGGCAAAAATACCTGGAACACTGTATTCATAGTTAAACTTGACTATTTATGACTGTCTCACCCAGAAGGACCGCCTAATTGTGCGCAAAAAGAGAAGTTATTACACTATTGTTTGGTTTGACTTCATATTCATGCCAGATGACCCTATCAACCTCTGACATTCCAAATACTTTCATCATTGGAGTCTAGGGAGATTAGGCTAAACTATATCTCTGTATGACAGATCAAGATCAAGATCTCAAAAGTTTGTTATGCTAAATCCAGATTGTGTGCCTAAATGTTTACCACACAACCACCTCATTTTGAAATCCCAGCACTCGGCACAATTTGCAAATTGTGAAGCTGAACAAATAAGAATTGTGTGGTGTAATTCTCAACTAACAGTGAAAGAAAACATCTATTTAAATTATTTTCCCCTTAAAAACTGTAAATAAACAAAATCAGACTAGATTCCTAATTCATATTTTTCTTCCATGGAGTGAACTTCCTTATATCCAAAGTGACACTTACTTACTTACCGGTACTCGTTTGTTGGTTTTTCTTTTTTATTTCAGATCAGATCGTCCCATGATTTTTTTTTTTTCATTACTATGTATTTATGTGGCTCTTTATTCTGTTGTGATGCTTGGTGTCACACAAAGTTGTACAGAAATATGTGAACCTGATCTGATAAAGCCATTCCCCTGGTTGCAGGAAATTTAAATTTGTTTTATTAAATGGTATATTTAACTTGAACTGTCACTTAGTCTTATGAGTTGTTCCACATCTGTTGGAGAGCTGGGGGAAATATACTGTATAAAGGCTTTGCTATAACACAATGACACTTACAATTTCTCTATTTTTTTCTCAAACTTTTCCATATAGTTTGTTTTCATTTGCTCCAGTTTTGTCAGCACATTCATTTGGTACCATTAACTGGACAGTCCTGCCTATTTTCTCTTTTCATCATAAAACTGTTCTGACTTTTGTTCTGCTATTGGGTGTATGTAATACCAGGTTCTGTGCTTTTCTCCTGAACAAGTCTAGATCTCCACTATTCTGTCCCTATGTAAAATGTGCACTGTTTGCAAGTCTTTCAATAAAAGTAAATCAGTAAATACATACATATATATTATGAGTTGTTTAAAATCATTTGATCACTTTTCAAAAAATATTTCAGAGTTACAGCCGCGTTTGTTTTCCTTTGTTTTGTTTTTAACGTGCTTATTCAACGTTCATCCAAAAGGCAGATTTCTGACAGGCTTTCTATTATCCTATATGCCTACACGTCCCATAAGGCACTGCGTGAACTTCGGTTTAGTCCATGCTTGTAAGGGTACGGGGGTGACAAATGTAGTCTTTTTTTCTAAACATACAATTAAACCACAGAGCAGCGTAATATGCAATATGCTTTATCTTGTAGATGGGCTGTATGAGCGTTAACGATTAATTAAAAGACACCGAGGACAAAAATCAATTATATTCATTTTTGATTAACCCCAAGAGTCGAAATGATGGTTGTGCCTGTAACGTGCACATGTTGCTGCTTTGCTTTGCTTTCAACTGAAATAGAGTGAGGGGAAACGGTTTGAGAACAGCCGGACAGGCAGCCGTCCAGCGGAAAAACTCACACAGAGCCCGCCACCGTGACACACTTTTCAGTTTGCAGTTAGTAGGGGTGTTGAATTGTCACCTTGTTTGTTGTTTTTCTTTGCTCAAGCAGAAGCCGATTTTTAATACTCCAGATCAGGCCGAGTAAATATCGGATGTGGTAAGTTCTGCACACTTGTGTAAGCTCTCGTCCTGGTGATGTTAGCCTCAGCTAGTTGGCTAATGTTAGCTAGTTAGCTAACATAGCGGCACAAGAAGGGGAAAAAGTCGCTGGGTGGCTAGATAGCTCGAAAGCTAGCCGCACACAAGCTAACAACTACGCAGTCTTTTGATGTGCGTTAACGGTAGCCGTTAATGTTAGTTGCAGACGGCTGAGTGAACCATTTAAGCTCCTTGCTCCGCTAACAGTAGCTAACAAGGCACTGACACGTAACTGTTAACGGTAAATTAGCGTTTGCACGTTTTTATGTGCACGGGGTTGCTGTTTTAATCAATGTTAGGCGTTAAATAACGTTATTGGTAGCTAGAAGGCTAGTTTCTTCAAACATTAGATGGATACTACGTTGAAAGACAGACTAACTGGGCTAACTGGCTTCACGAGCGTACATGCTGGCACTATTTTTTCTCTCGTATATCCGTTTGTATATTTAGGGTTCCCGTTTCGATAGCACGTTTAGAGGCGTTATCACAGTAACCTACCATTGACTAGTCTTTCTGTTTAGCTTGTTAAGTTAGGCAGCCTATTATTCGGACATCATTGATATTTGTATGCTTCAGTTCAAAGGGAACTGTGTAATACGAGGGTCTTAATCATTTTCTAGTTGGAAGATGAGAATAGGGGATCACCTCGACATGTGTACCCGAGTGTATGCGGCCCACTCTTTTTTTTTTTTTTTTTTTTCTGGGCCTTTGT
>VUQR01012698.1:104907-116906 GCA_015108515.1 Hemichromis elongatus | reverse complement strand
AAAAAAAAGCACTAACTGATGATGTGCTTTAGGAGTTCACATAATGGCTCAAAGTTTTAAGACCAAATTTTTTTCATGTAGTCTTTTTTTCATTCTATCTTAAATAAACTCAGGTTTCTTTACTTAGTTTCTCTGGGCTGACCATCCAAACTGGTTTGGGGCAAATGAACCCACCAAGACCATTTAAAAATACAATGTTAGTCCAGTTTTAAACTGAGTTGGGTGGAATTTTTTTATTTTCAGCAAATCTTAAAACTTGTTGTCATGAATATAACAGCATACCTACAAATAAAACTTCTGCTCTTGATGTCTTAATGTTATGCACATAAGCGTGAGAATGGGAGGGAGGGAGTATACCGTAATCATTTAAGCCATTTAAATTTTAGTCTGTTGTTTTTATCTTCTTTGACACATTGTGTCAAAGTCCTTTCAAAAGAAAAGGCGGACCCACAGAAGAATATGGCTAAACACACAAAAGAAGTAAAGTTCACGCTGAGTCAATGTTAATCACTAGAATATTCGTTAATGTCATGTTCGGCTCTAGTATTGGCAGTTATTGCTTAATGACAGCATCACTATTTTTTGTATGACTAGTTTTACCTTCGGGAGGAGGACCTGGGGAAAAACAGGGCAGAAGTGAGTCAGGCCCGTCTGGCTGAACTGAACAGCTATGTTCCTGTGACTGCTTACACTGGACCACTAACTGAAGACTACTTGACCAAGTTCCAGGTATAAATTTAGTTTAAGAAAACTCCCTACCAATTCTACCATTTAGGAAAGAGTTTTTAATTTTGTCTTTTTTTGAAATCTAGGTGGTAGTGCTGACAAACTCAAATCTGGATGAGCAGCACAATCTAGGAGACCTCTGCCACAGCAAGGGAATCAAGCTGATTGTTGCGGACACTCGTGGTCTGTTTGGGTAAGATTAAGATCTCTGTTTAGAGTTCACATGAAGTGCATTTGTCAGCATCTAATATTATGGTGCTTTAAATTTCTGTTTTTTAGTCAACTTTTCTGTGACTTTGGAGAAGAGATGATCGTGTATGACACCAATGGAGAGCAGCCATTGAGTGCTATGATTTCCATGATCACAAAGGTTAGTCTTAGTTCTTTTATTCCCCACCCCCGCCTGATTTTTGTTTTTTGTTTTTTTTTAAAGTACTACCTGTTTTGTTTTTTTGTTTTTTTTTAAATGAATTAAAGCTGTATGGCACCTGTGCCTGAAAAGTTGCACATTTTGGTTTCTCCAGGACAATTCAGGGGTCGTGACATGTCTGGATGAAGCTCGTCACGGCTTTGAGAGTGGAGACTATGTTACCTTTACTGAGATTCAGGGTATGACTGAGCTCAATGGTTGCAAGCCGGTCGAAATTAAAGTTCTTGGTAAGAACGCACACACACTTTTTTTTCCACAAATTAATACATTTTGGTTAGTCTGTTATGAGTTAACAAGTTCATGCAATGACCCGTCTTTCACTAGGTCCATACACCTTCAGCATCTGTGACACAAGTGGCTTTACAGATTACATAAGAGGAGGAATAGTGTCCCAGGTTAAAATGCCCAAGAAGATCAGTTTTGTAAGTGGCTGCCATTTTTGTCAGAATTATCTAATTTCTGCACATTCTCTTGATAATGCCAATATAACCAGTGGGAAAGCCCAGCTTCACTACCTTGCATTTCTTTCCCGATTCAGAAATCCTTCTCCTCGTCGATGGCTGAGCCTGAGTTCCTGATGACAGACTTTGCCAAGATGGAGTTTCCAGGACAGCTGCACCTGGGTTTCCAGGCTATCCATGCCTTCCAGAAGAAACATGGCCATCTTCCAGCACCATGGAGCCAGGTACATATCACTCACAATGGTGGGAATATTGTTATTTGGGAAATCAGTTGCTTCAATGTACCTTTAAAGATGTGGCTTTAAAAAAACCTATTTACCGTGAGTTGTGTTCATTCCAGGCTGATGGTGAAGAGCTGTTGGCATTGGCCAAAGAAGGGAACTCTGCTCAGACTGGGTCAGCCAAAGTGGAAGAGCTGAATGAGTCTCTTATCAAAAAGATGTCATATGTTGCTGCTGGTGACCTGGCCCCTGTCAATGCCTTTATTGGAGGGCTGGCTGCACAGGAAGTAATGAAGGTCAGTGAAAAGCTGTATGCACATTGAAGATGAAAGCCCTTGCCCCTACAATATTAACTATAGTTGTTCTTTATATTAAAGAAAAATATAAAATTCATTAACATGTACTGATAAGCTAGTACCTGTGAAGAGTAATTTTTCATTGGGTATGATTAGACAGGTTTTACATGGAGAAGACTTTCCTGTATTTCACCTGCTCTTTGTTGTTTTAGGCATGCACAGGAAAATTTTTGCCTATAATGCAATGGCTGTACTTTGATGCCCTGGAATGCTTGGCTGAAGAGGAGGGATTCATGCTCACAGAGGAAGAGTGTGCCCCTGTAGGTGTTTAGATCATATTAAAAATACAACAAGTAGTGAAGGTAGATGATGGCAATAAATGATTGTGCTGTCTTTTTCTCCAAGAAAAACTGTCGCTATGATGGACAGATTGCAGTGTTTGGCACCAAAATGCAGGATTTGCTTGGCAAACAGCGTTACTTCTTGGTGAGTGCGTCAGTGTAAAAATTCTGTTACATTCTTTAAGTTCCTGTTACTGGGAAGTTTTAAAAAAAATAAGTTTTGCAGAAAAGTTTGGTGCAAAAGACAAAAACTGGCAGCAACTTTATCCTACTATAAAATATTCTGACTTAAAATCTGAGAAATATTTCTTGGTGCTATTCTTCAAAGGCTATTCTCTCAGAATGCTAGGGAAATGGTTCTTAAAATTTAGCGGCTGTTTATCTGTTTGCTCGTACTTGTTCCTAAGTATCCAACAAAGTTTTTGTTTGAATGCTCAGTTGAGGGTTTGGTTTTTTAATTTAATTTAATTTAATTACACGGTGACACTAGTTATTCTTGCGATATGTGTCAGTGGTAATTTACTATTTGAGATCATGTTTTGTGACCCAATATTTTTTGTGTGTCTTGTGATGACACCTTCATCTAAGCCAAAATAGCTGTTTTTTTCTTTCTTTCTTTCTCATAATTAGCACAGTATTATATTGGCACTGCTATGATAATTGAGTGCCACCCACAATGTCCCAGTGCATGTCAAAGCTGCTGGGGTTAACCTTTCTGATGGGAATCGTGCAAAAAGTGTCAGCTTTTCTTGTTAACTCGAGCATTTCTCTGACATTGAGTGACATGTAGTAGTGCATTAAATGGAAGCTTCAATATGTGTGACACACTCTTTACAGCTTTATTCACAGATTTCTAATCCTTCCAGGTTGGGGCTGGTGCCATTGGTTGTGAGCTGCTGAAAAACTTTGCCATGATTGGACTGGCTACTGGGGAGGGAGAGGTCATTGTGACTGACATGGACACCATAGAAAAATCTAACCTCAACAGGCAGTTCCTCTTCAGACCCTGGGATGTTACGGTCTGTGTCATCTTAACTCAGTCGTGTTTGATGAACTCTATTGATTGATGTTTCCACACAGCACTGTTTAAGGCTTTCCTGTAACACCGAAGTGCACTTATTGATTTTTTTGTATTTTATATGTTGATATATGATGTTGATGGAGGCAATTTAAAAATTCATGTCGAGTGTAGGCTCCTTTTTTGTGTGTCTTAGTTTAAAAAGGTCAAAGCAAATTCACCAGCTCCTCCCAAACTGAAAAACTAATACTTCAGAGCAGCTTTGTACCTGTAATGTCACTAGACCACTAAATGCTAGTTTGCACTGTTAGATGATGGGAGGTTATCTGATGCTCACATTTTGGAAAAGAAACTGATAGAAGGAACGTCACCTGACAGGAGCGTTTGGTCAAGTTTTTTATTTCCTCCATTTTTAAAAGAGTTCACATTATACAAAGTGCACATTCTGTTGCTTACCTAGAAAATAAAAGCATTAATGTGGACAGCTTTGACCTCTGTACTGAATGTATACTTTGATCTTTGTGTTCTTTTGGTCACCTATGATTATAGTATTAGTGAGCTTACTGTTTAATGTGTATGTGTTTTAACAGAAAATGAAGAGTGACACAGCTGCTGCTGCAGTGAAACTGATGAACCCGGGCATCAAGATCACAGGTCACCAGAACAGAGTGGGCCCTGACACAGAAAGGATCTACGATGACGACTTCTTTGAAAGCCTTGATGGAGTTGCCAATGCACTGGACAACGTTGATGCACGTAAGAGATGATGAAATCTGAGTTAAGAGATTCAGAATAAGTGCTTATTAACTATAATAAAAAAAGATCAGCTAAAAAAAGTGTTGTTTTTGCCTTTTCCTAATGTTCAGGTATGTATATGGATCGGAGGTGTGTGTACTACCGTAAACCTTTACTGGAATCGGGCACTCTGGGTACCAAAGGCAATGTCCAAGTTGTGATCCCTTTCCTCACCGAGTCCTACAGCTCCAGTCAAGACCCACCTGAGAAGTCCATCCCCATCTGCACCCTCAAAAACTTCCCAAATGCCATTGAACACACACTGCAGGTCAGTATATACAGTCTGACAGTCTCAGAGTATGCGATTTGCCAGGCAGGATCAAATCTGGTGTCAGCTTAGCCCACAAGATGGTATTAAGAACGCATGCAGAAACCTTTGTACCTAAGTTTTACTTTTAAATGCTCCAGATGAGTTACTCCACCACTATGTTTCAGAGTTTTATTGGATTAGCTTTTTCTTATCTTGCATATCTTCATAGTGTGTGAGTGTGAATGGAAACATTGTAGGTTTTCCAAATATATTCTGTACTTCTATTATTGAACTACTGTCCCTGTGATTCTTTCTGTTTAGTGGGCCCGCGATGAGTTTGAGGGACTGTTTAAACAACCACCAGAGAATGCCATGCAGTACCTCACGTATGTAGCCTTTTCTTGTCATTCTGATGTAATCACATGTCAGCATTACACATACCTATTTATATGCTGGGCTCCTTTCATCATAGAAATTCTTAATTGACAAATTTACTTTTCATTAGTGCAAATCTTATCATATTTAGGCTCGTATCTGTGGATTGTTGGTAATTCAGTACTTATAAAAACTTTCCTTTCAACTGAGACTCAATCTGTAAATGTCATCGCCCCCTCTTAGTTCTCGTGGTGCTATTGAGCTGTTTTCTGGTAACATCTAAACCAAACCTCATGCTCAAAATAATTTTTTAAATTCAGCCTGCGGAGTAAATGGTTTAAAGAAAGATGACAGCGCTTCAGATTGTCGAAACTGGTCAATGAGGTTTATAATTTTTGTTCTTGCAGAGATCCTAAGTTCATGGAGCGTACTTTGAAGCTTCCAGGAGCTCAGCCTGTGGAGGTGCTAGAGGCTGTTTATAAGAGTCTTGTCACAGATTGCCCCCAAAACTGGGCTGACTGCGTAGCTTGGGCTCGCAACCACTGGCAGTGTCAATACAGCAACAACATCCGCCAGCTACTACACAACTTCCCACCAGATCAGGTACAAAGTGAAGGTGCTACAAGATGAATATCAGTTTTCTAACCGTTATTGTCTGAAGTTCGTTTTATCGTTCTTATCAGCTGTTTGCGACTATAGTTGCATTGGTGGTATTCAATTCAGCAACAAGAAGAGTGTTTGTCATAGAAACTAGCTGAGCTTTTTCTCCTTCATCATACCATATTAGAATATTCCCACTTATTCAACAGATTATATAATATTATATAAAGTCACAAACATGGTAAACTGTTCAGACTGTGATATTGGTTTTAAAAATTTTCACAATTGTTTCACGGTAGATAAATGATTGTAATAAGTCACACAAAAAATTGCCACGATTATGAGTTTTTATAATGATGTTGTGAAATACTATACACTCTGGTGTAAAGACAGTTTCGGGCTTGTTGTGAACTTATTCGTGCCAGTTTGTACATCTCATTTCCCCCGAACAGCCATATATAGTTGGCGGGCATATTTTGGAAACAGCAGAGATTACATTTTTAAACTTCAGTTGAGTCAAACGACAGTTGGAGGTGCTGCAGATCTATTGCACGAAGTGCTGCCTAGTGGCTCAGTCAGCAGTACTAACACTGAACCACAAAACCCTAATGTGCATCTGTAGTTTCTCACCCCCTTTCCTGTCATTTATCTACAGTTTCCTGTTTAATAAATATGCAATTGACACAAAATTACCAAATGGACATAAAAAGTTTTCATTATGGCACCTCTTAGTAATACATTTATCACTCGTCTTTTAGCTGACCAGTTCCGGTGCTCCCTTCTGGTCTGGCCCAAAGCGATGTCCTCACCCATTAGAATTCAGCACGAGCAATGTAAGTATGCCGCTGTCATTTATGAGCTTAATATTACCTGTTCTAGTCCAGCCAGTTTTAAACTAATGATTGTTCTTGTTTTTAGGAGCTGCATATGGACTATGTTGTGGCAGCAGCCAACCTGTTTGCTCAGACATACGGCCTTCAAGGCAGCACTGATCGTCCAGGTGTGATCAAGATCTTGCAGGATGTCAAGGTGCCTCCTTTTACCCCACGTTCAGGAGTTAAAATCCACGTCTCTGATCAGGAACTGCAAAATAACAATTCCTCTATTGGTATGTTCACCTGTCATTATGCTGTGGTTGTGTAATAAAGCATATTTTAGGGGGGATGTTACATCAGCTAAGCGTTGTTTGTGAATCATGTACTGAGTCATGTGGATGCTTTGACAAGAATGTAACCATTGATCTTGTGATTATGCAGATGATACCAAACTGGAAGAGATGAAAGCCATGTTGCCTTCCCCAGAGTCCTTCCAGTTCAAACTCACCTCCATTGACTTTGAAAAGGTAAACAATCTCTTTTTGTCAGCTTCAATGAAAACAAATAATATTTCAATTTATTACAGTTACCAGTAGCAAAGCTAGTCAGTGGCTCAGCATTTCTGATTCACTATGTGCATTGAGGATTTTGTTCCTTTGAACTGAAAGATTCATAAAAATACAGCATCTGGCTTTGCAGTCCAATCAGAAGCTTGGTATTTTAATAATAACGAGATTATTAAGTATAGTCTCCCTAGCTTTCAAGACTAACTGGTTAAATGCCTTTAAGCGGTGCACTGCCAAAACATTGTAACTCTCACGCAAGAATTTGAAAACAAACTTAACCTTCAGTTAATATAACTTTAATCAACACTACTGGTAGTTTTTGGTTTGTGTAATGACTGGCCTATATGTAAACAGGATGATGACACCAACTTTCACATGGACTTCATTGTGGCAGCCTCCAACCTGAGAGCAGAGAACTATGACATTCCTCCCACAGACAGGCACAAGGTAAGATAGGAGACCTAGCTGCAGACTCCTAATTGATCTCATGCTGGTATTAATTGGAAAATGGGCCTGCTAATAGTATTCACTTTGTAATAGTAATGAAAAAACATGTGGGAGTGCATTCTGTGAAAACAAACAACTTAAAGTCAACATCCTAATTTACATTTTTTTGTTCACTCTATATACACTGTAAGTGAAGTATTTCTCTTGTGCTTTTAATCACCAAACAGAGCAAACTGATAGCTGGTAAGATCATCCCCGCTATCGCCACTACCACAGCAGCAGTTGTCGGCCTTGTGTGCTTGGAGCTCTTCAAGATTATCCAAGGACACAAGAAGCTGGAGGCCTACAAAAATGGCTTTATGAACTTGGCCCTGCCTTTCTTTGCCTTCTCTGAACCCATTGCTGCTCCAAAACACAAGGTAAGCAAACACATCACCATTGTGTAAAATGTGCAGAGTCTGCGTTGTGGAGAAATATTGAATATTCCAGTATGATAAACTCCTATGATGATCAAGCCATGCTAATACTGATGCACCAGCCAGATGCATTTTGCACTGCCTGGGTGTAAGTGAGTTCAACTTGTCTTCTCACACTGGAGGTATCAGTGTGTGCTGAGGAGAAATTGTAATGTATTAAGTGGTTGTCTTATTGAGCCTATAATTAATGTCTTAAAAAATGTGTTTAAGTAAAATAAATTTTTGCTGTTTTTGCAGTACTACGAAATTGACTGGACACTGTGGGATCGCTTTGAGGTCACAGGACTGCAGCCCAATGGGGAAGAAATGACACTCCAACAGTTTCTGGATTACTTTAAAGTATGAGCTAATAATTTGGGTTTTTGTTGCTTTTTCTCCACACTGACATGTTTTGTTTCCGGCATACAACTAAGCACTATCTGTTTCTGTTCTTTATTAGAATGAGCATAAGTTGGAGATCACCATGCTTTCTCAGGGAGTCTCCATGCTGTATTCGTTTTTCATGCCTGCTGCCAAACTTAAAGAGAGACTGGACCTACCGTGAGTGAACGTACATCCACCTACTTCCTCATTTGCATTCTGGAATTTTAAAGTTTTTATTCACAGGTTTGGTTTTTCTTTTTTGTGTGTGTCCTGCAGTATGACGGAGATTGTGACAAAGGTGTCCAAAAAGAAGCTTGGCAAACATGTGAAAGCCCTGGTGTTTGAGCTATGCTGTAACGACTCTTCGGACGAAGACGTGGAAGTGCCCTATGTCAGATACACCATCCGCTGAGCTCCGCACTGAGCCCACCCGCAGGAGGGTGGGAGTTACAGGGGGGAGATGGGGATGGGGGTGTTCTAAGTAAGGAGCTAAGATGGGGATTGGGGGTGCGTGGGTTGATCCAGGTCAGCTGTATTGGATCAATCAGTATTTTTTTAGGCTTGTGGTTTGTGTAAACCTGTGCCTGAGTGTACATAGCCCCAGTAAGCTGAATTAAGAATAACTATATGTTAAGAATCCAGTTGGTTCTTGGCTGTGGGAACAGGGGTGTCGCTGGAGGAAGGGAGCATGTACACTGGACATTGTAAAGTTTCTCTAAAGCACCAACCTCTTGAGTCAATTGATAAGCCTTAGTGGTCTCTTGGTACTCCATATCCCAACCAGTATCCCTGTAAAACCATCACAGTAACAGAGGATTTTTTGTTTTTTATTTTATTTTTTTTATCACACCCACCTTCTTCCCTCCACTATACTTGCTCTCTCCCTCTTCCAACCGCTGTTTCACAGACACAGCCCCACATCATTTTCTTTTGTTTTGTTTTCCTTAACATATGCACCTAATTAATATGTAAAAGGTCAGCCCAGAAAATACCAATAAGCCCAAGCCTTTCCTGACTGGATATCTGACTATCTCACACCACCTGAATACCCCTGCTAGTGTGAGGTACCCCTACACCCTCATTAAACCCACTCTGTGGCTTTTAGTGGGTTCATGCACATGACATTGGTTTTCTCTTTATATTTTATGTGTTTTGTTATTTTCTATTTTATTTTTTGGGGTAGTTGGACAGAGTTTTGGCACACACACACATGTGGTAGATCCCAAACTGTCTTTCTACTTTGTTAACTCCAAATGACTTAACTGTAAGAACAGGGCAATGAGATGTATCGTGAAACGGGAGCACTTAGTGTGATAGTGAATAAACATGTAAAAACATACTGAGTATTGTGTGGTTATTTGTGTGTGTGTGTGTGTGTGTAAACAATGTTTCCAACTGACTGAATTTGACATGTGGTTAAATTTTAGCGTCATTCAACAATTTTACAGTGTCAGGTTTGTTTTTCCTGTCTGACCTGCTTTGAGTTTCATTATTAAACATATCCGGGAAATGCTGCCTGAATACCAAGATACAAAGTGATAATGACGAGTGTAATAGATTTTTTTTTCTTTCCTATCTGCATAAAGTAAATCATCTTTGATGGCGTTTTGAATCTGTATATGTAGGCAATCAATATTTTAATTTTTTTTTTGTTTGTTTTAAGGCAAATGGCTGTAGCAGCTTGTTCAGTCTCACTTCCTGTGTTGATTAATATGTAGTCAGGTACTTTAGTCTGCGAAGAAGTGTTGTTAGTTTAAATACACGTTTTATCGATAAGTTTCGCGTAAAGCTTTGAACGCTCCTCCCTGAGAAGAGCGGATACGTGAATGTGTGCAACTCTAAAGGATGTGGTCGGCTGTGAGATGAGGAAGAAAGTGAGGAGGAAGGAGTACACTGAACTCTCAACACGCTTCCTGCAAACAACTCGCTGTAAAGTACCGAAATGAAAAGACGGGTGTAAATTTGGATTATTTGACCCTTTTGAGAATTTGTCATGATTCGGTAAAGATGCGCTGAAGAGAGAGAAACAATGGAAGTGGAGGAGGCTGGTGAAAAAAGGACTTCCTGGTATGAGACCTTTTGCATTTATAATGTTTGCACCTTGGGGTGCTAGATGTTACTCAATAGAAACCATACTTCACGTTTTAAGTCTAAATGTTCTATGTTTGTCACTGGCATGATTACAAAACTCATTCGTGTTACAAATTTGTACGGCTTTGTGGAACAAAAACTGATTTTAACGTGCTTTGCTATAGCATGGTGCATACACAAGTAATTTAAATGTACACTGCCTACTTAATAAAAGTGTTTATTTGAATGTATCATACAACACAATAAAATACATTCATGAATGAATGTATAATTTGTGTCCAGTAAGAGTTTTTCTTCTTTTCAGGTCCGGTGTGCCAGGAGAGGGACACTCAGTCGTCTGTGATCATGCAGGGGTAAGCTGCCACATTGCCTCTGGCTCTTGCACCTTCTTTTTCCTGCTTTAAAAACTAAAGTAAAAAATAAAGTATTGTCGTAAAAAAAAATAAAAAATCCCAAAAACTCACTTTCACGCACTACTGTCTTTAGAAGAAGAGAAAACAAGACCCGGCCCCTGAACTTGCGAGCAGAATCTCAGAGGTGAGTAATCTCTCTGAGACGCATCAATGCTGCTGCTTCATGTTCATTTCTCTGTTTCTCTGTAACGAACGGAAGTTAGTCAACCTTACCTTTGTGACCACAATGCTCAGTGCAGAACTGACGGGAGATGTGAACGTTGTGTTCGGCTTTGCAACCGTAGGAGCTCCCGTGAGTCTATAAATCGAGTGTATTTCTCATTTTCTTAAATTCAAGCTTATGTAGGTTTATTTTCACCTTTCAGATATTCTTTTTTTGCCAGCTGTGCATTACATCATGCATATAATGCAAGGAGGCTTTTTATTGAAGCTATTATAGTGTTGCTTGCAATTAATATACAGCTGATGTGGTTAGTGTGGCAAAAAAATAGGCAGACATCTTGCAATTTTACTATAGAGGCACACTTTCAACCTTCTTCCTCTTTGAAAGACACACAGGAAATGAGAGATCTGCACCATGCAACATCTCGCCTCTCACCATCTTTGTCTTTCCACTTTCCTGAACTCTCATGTACCTCGAGTTGATTTTTAACGTTTTAATATGTTTCAGGACGAGGAGGGAGAGGATGAGTGTGAAATGACATCCGACCTTAAGGAATCGGAGGTGAGGTGTTCTTGCGTTGCAGATGCCAGATGTGTGTACAGTTGTTTTAAAATCCTCTCATGCACACTTAGGTTTGAATGAATGAACCCCAGAGATACGTTTGTGGACTGTTTTGTGTAGATCTTAAAAACATTGCTTTTAAATTTGTTTGTTTTTTTACTTCAGGAGCCCAGTAATAAGAGGGTTAAACCTGTGGTAAAGTCCAATAGCCTAACAGGTGTCTTAAACCCTGTGAAGACCCCTGCTCTGAAGCGCATTGGCCAGTCTATTTCGGTAACAATGCACAAACACACTCGCAGTACAGCCATACAACGTAACCAGTGAATGAGTGTTGTGGGGGGGGTTTTTGTATAACAGTCAGCTGCTCCTCTTTGTTCACAGCGGTCTATTAGTTTTCGTACAGAAGCTCGACCTTTGCCCACGGCCCCCATTCGTTCACGGACAAAGGCCTCCTCGTTTCCACGTCGCCGCAACAGCCAGTGTTGGAGTGACACTGTGGAAAGTCACGATCTCACTGCAAAGGAAATCAAACGGCAAGAGGTGTGCTAAACACAAATTTTGTGTATTGTGTATAAATTTTAAAAGACTTTG